>VXAK01010443.1:3734-37546 GCA_013399435.1 Arenaria interpres | reverse complement strand
AGCCAGATGCATAGAGAGAGGACATAATAGTACACACACACTTGAAACCTGAATGAACTCCAGATCCAAAAAGGACACAGCAACTCACAGTTCCTAATCCAGAAACAGAAGTATGCGAGCCACTCCTATTGCACGGCTACATTACCTTAAGCAGCTCTACTTAAACTTCTGTCAAGTGCATTCCACCTCCTTTAAAATAATCAAATGTGAATTAGCTTATGTCTTTCCAAAATGGTAATTTTTAGCAAGTCAATCAAGGCTATGGAATATGTATAACTGATCAGGAAATTGTATGTCGTTGCACTCACTATCTTCCTTAGACCTAGGCTTGCACTTTTTTAATGGATTATTGCAAAAACAGTTTTCAGTGTAGGGAAGTACTTGTTTTACCAATATGGTGTGATTTGAATTCAGAAGTGTTATTGTTTATTGTACAAGTCAGAGAACACAAGACAGTCTGGAGCCCAGGAAACATTAGAAAAAACAGTGCCTTACACTCTTCAAACCAGTTCAATATCCACCTATTAGAAGCTACATTGAGATGATGGTTCTTGCCTTGATGATAACAATGTTACTCTAGGCAGGGTCAGATGTCTCATTGGAGAAACATGACGTCTACAGTGTCTCTTCTGTCTCCAAGTTCTGTCAAAGGAGTTATTAGATGGACGTACATGATTGTTCTTCTACAAAGCTATGTGTTCTCACCCACTTAAAATTGCTCACATTTCCAGAAAACTACTGGAACATATAAATAAAGCTGCTAACTGGCTTATAATTTTCCAGGTCTTCCACGCTACCCTCTTCATAACGTGTGTGCCTGCTCATTTTCTGCTCTTTCCAGTTTCCATATGCTTCTGCCCAGTTCTGGAGATCAAAGAATTTATGACTTATCACAGCTGATCCCTTACTGTCCTTCCTTGGGAAAATGAGCACACAATACCTTTAAGGAACTGCCAACTTCCTTGAACTCTTTCCCCCATTAGATAAGTTTTAATATCTATGTATTTTTACTCTGCTTACAGAAACTTTAGGTCCTATATCAGCTCATGTTCAGGAACTTAAATAAAACTTAGAAGGCTTTTGAAAACACTTTCAGAATATTTTTCATCATTTTCTTTTCACATAATCTAGCTTAAAGAAGTCGATTTTAGGAATCACTCTCATTAGACATTAAGTCTTGAGCAGGATGATGACCTCCCAAGGTTCTCTTACAATTTGAATTACCCTATGGTACTATGAACTACAAGTCTGTTTCATCAAAGTCAAGCCTGCCAATAAACATTCATTTTAAAAAGTAGAAACTCTTTGCATTCATTTTAGTATCTTTTACTTCTCCACTTAAACTCCTGTGCAACATAAGTCATAAACATGCTACAAAATGGGTGGTCTTTTATAACATGCCTGGCTTAAAATTAAAATGCAAACTTGATCCCCAATACACTAATGGGGAAGCAAAAAATAATGCCCTACTCCTTCAACAGTTATGTGGTTTTTTGACAAGGGAGAATAGTTCTTGCCTGGAGAAACGAAAAAGAACAGTGCTAGCACACCAAGGGTTGAAAACAACTATCAAACAATTTAGTGGGCGGTAATGAAATAACACAGGAAGATTTTTTTCTGCACAATACTTCTGAACAATCTGACACTACGTTTAAAAAAAAATAATTGGTAGGAAGTTTTCAGACACAACGCTTCTACTGTTAAATTGCATAAATTAAGAACTTCAGCTTAGCTCCTCACAGTCTCCTACCCTTTTAAATGAAACTCAAGTTATACAATCTTTGGAAATAATACACATGCACCAACTGCTAAAATCACATTGGTTTTCTAGTCAATGAAAGGCAACAGCAGCATGGCATTTTTTCCATGAAGGCTCAAAGGCTCAAAGGCTGGAATTAATATGATTCTTTGGAAAAAAAAAACAAAAAACAAACCAAAAACAAACAAGAAAAAAATTCTACAAACATTAAAAGCAGAGGCAAAAGGCACTTACAGTGTTGGCAAGTTCTAAGTAGCTTCCTCCAACAGAGTTGCTAAAATTTGAGGCCTGAGCTAGAAGTCTTTGCAGAGCAGCCTGTTGAGTCACATTGCTTCCACCATACTCCAACATCTTTTGTAGTGTAAAATTACCCTGGAGGTCTGGACTCTGAAGGTCTCTTGCTCCTGAGTCATACTCCCAGCTTTCTCGGGCTCCTGATAAGGCACCTAAAATGCAGAAATGAAAAAACATTCTAGTATGAGCCGTGTATAAAGAACACACAGAACCACAGAATATCTCGAGTTGGAAGAGACCCATAAAGATCATGGAGTCCAGCTCCCGGCTCCTCGCAGGACTGTCTAAAACTAGATCACATGACTAAAAGTGTTGTCCAGATGCTCTGACAAGTTTGGTGCCATAACCACTTCCCTGGGGAGCCTGTTCCAGTGACCAACCACCGCCTCAGTGAAGAACCTTTTCCTAAATGTCCAATCTGAACTATCGATGGTTACCAGAGAGGAGGTCAGCACCTTCCCCTCCACTACCCCTTGAGGGAACTTGTAGACTGTGCTGAGGTCCCCCTCAGCCTTCTCTTCTCCAGAATAAACAAGCCAAGTGATCTCAGCCACTCCTTGTAAATCTTAAGAGTCTCTTATTAACAGTTTCAATGCACAGATCACTTACTAAACTACAAGATCCAGAAGGAAAAATAAAAGCATTTGCATACATTGTTTAGTATAGAGTAAAACTAGTGTAATTTCCAAGAGCTAAGGACCACTGAATGAGTGTCAGTTACTGTGTCAGATTGAAAAGCAGCATGAATCAAAGAACAAAAGAGGAAAATCATAACTCACCTCTTTTTGTTTACTGAATACCAACACAATAAGTTAACCATTTAGCTCTACAGTTTGTCACTTTTTATGCTAGCCCTGACTTTCTTACTATCTCAGGATTGCTTGTTTCAGTTCAAGTTTCAGAGACAAATCAATCACAAGGTGTTTCATTACAAATCAATGCAAGAATGATCATGCAGCTAGTGGTAAACAATGGATGCTTCAGAGAAACTTTCTGTATCATGAAGCTGTAGCTTTGCTGTTTCTCCATGTACAATCCTTCCAATTCCCTACAGCCAGAGATGGGCTTAAACCCTAAAACAAATTTAACAAACTTTTCTTATTTTGTCAGCAACTATTTCATCCGTAACTATTTCGTCCCTGGTTGCTTGTGTTTCCCGTACAACTGTCCCACTGCTTTAAAAATCTTGTTGTGTTTTAGGCTTAACAATTTCCTATGGCAAAACATTTCATGGTAGACTTTAGATTTAATAACCCTGGACAGCACTGTAAAATTTCATATGTAGCATAATGAAGATTAAAAACAATTAAGTGACTTGTCCATGCACACATTCTAAGTTAATAGAAAAATCAAAACAGAATCCAGAGCGAAAGACTACAGCAAAACTCTAAATCCACCATGCAATCATTAAACCATAAGTAATTGTAATGCCATCCTATTAGTTTGAAAGCTTTTCCTTTTCATGAGCTACTTCTCTCTCTCAAATATTCATTAGCATTCTAAGCGAGTGTTTTCTAATCAGTGGTTATTACTTATTCAGTACAATGCCAGGGAAAAACAATAAACCATATAACGAACTATTAGGAGAATGCCTCCCTTTTGCCAAGAAAGTTGAAGCTGCAAAAGTGCAAACAGAAAACCGGCCAAAAGGGAAGCAAAACAGCAACTAAACTGTGGCTTTAGGTCAACACCCTAACACCCTGTATAGCAGTTGTGCACAACAAACTGACTTAGGAAACCTAGAGGTGGCTTCCTTGCCTTACTGTAATGACAATATGCTAATCTTTAAACATGTAAGTAGAAAATAATACACAACAAAAAAGAATTACATTTTATACTAATATACAATTATCATGAGCCATTACCACAGGTACAGGTAACAACTAAAGATTAATTCAATTACTTTTACACCAACCGCATGCAGCATTGTACTTAATCTAGCTACATACTGCAAGCTCTCCAACAGAGCTGAACTAAGATACTCCTACCAGCAATTATTTCACATTGTGTGCAGTGTGTACTGTGACTAGTGACTATGCACAACGCTGGGTATCTCCGCCCTCTTGTGGCTATGGCATACCGTACGGCAAAAAAAGTGGCAGCCCACGGAGCTGAAGCATCAGAAACCTCTCAGCAGCCTGAGGGAGGCAGGGGATCAGTTCTGCCATCTCCCAGGCTTGACAAGAACACAGGAAAGAACTCTATCTGCACAAGCATAGCCACGGCATTAAGAAAGCTGGTTATATCATACAGATAATCCTCTTTTTACAGAGCTAAATACAGAATATATTCCAGCAGAGTACGTACACTAAACTTCTATTACTCAAACAACATTGTTCTGCAAAAGAGCTTTCACATTCATTCAATTAACAACAGTAGCTTTGTTGAAGACCCAAGTGGCCTTCATAGATTGCACCATCTGCTATCAGATTGGAAGCACTTAAACACTCAGCTGGCTCAGAGGTCACCTGTCAGTCACAGATGGATCCAGGAAAGGCTGGGTTTTTGTGACGGTATTTTTAACCCAAGTTTTCTTAAAAGTTCAACTTTGCACTCCTAATTTAAAACACACATACTAAAAATGCAAGGAGAGATTAATGTTACAAAGTAAGGCATTTCCAGTATTTTATCTTGGGTTTAAACCTAATCTCTAAATTTACCCATTATCTTCCCCTTACATTCCAAAATTCTGGGTGCTGAAACGCTGTCCTCTTAGGTTGTTCACCTCTCAAGACTCAGCTCTGCAGGGTGACTCTGCAGTTGTCGAAATTGAGATTTCAGTCGTAAATAAAGATTCAGTCAGGAATTAGCATAGAACTCCTGTATGTTGCTGTAATTAATATACAACTCTTGCTCTTACAGTACTAATCTGAAAGAAGGGATCATTAGGCATGATGCCACACCAAAAGCTGATATCTGACCCGATAACTAAGAATCTGTAGTTTCTCAAACTGTGTTTAAGAATTATTCCTGGAAGAGTTATACAAAACTAATGAGGAAGTGCGGACAGTTTTTTTGTTCACAAAAACCTTCTGGTAGACCTGTTTATGTCTGGAATGGAACCTACTTAAAATCACAAGATAACCACAAAGGGCTCTATGCAAGTTAGGGAACCACTCCCACACAGGAACCTAAGACTGAAGGCTCCAGCTTCACTGTCCATGGTTATCATCTGGTACACACTCAAAGCCTGTCAGCTAGAGTAACTCTTTCCTATTTAACAGGCAACACCCTTTAAAATCTATTTATTGTTTTGCATCAGATGATAAAACAATACATATGATAGCATGGCAGCAGAGTGATGATAATAATTGATCCTTGCATGCACAGTGGGTGAGAATGTTTACTCAGAAATAAAGAAAGCTGTCTGTCAAACATCCATTACAAGTTCTAAGAGTACTCAGAATAAAAGAGCTTTTCATATTTTTTTAAAGAAAAAAGTCTGCAGAAGCATAATTTTCAAATGTGTTCTCAACTCAGCACTAAGCCCTAGAGGAAGTTCTCATCAGAACTTTTTGCAACTCTTCTCCAGTGACCCAGAAAGAAATAATTTGCTATGGGAGAAGCAGTTATGAAAAATGAGGAATCTCTAAGATGTCTGTGGGATCATTATCTATCTCCCATCATACCCTTATCTGTTTTGATGAACACTGCATAGAAGATACTGTGTTAGGCTATGTTATTTCAGCCTTTTTCTCATTAGGACTGGAAGTGAGGATAACAAGCTCTAACAAGCTATACCCCACCCTGACTAACTAAGGCAACTTACTCCATAGAAGAAGTATGTTTCATGAAATTAGATCTAAGAGGAAAACTGAACCAAATCAATCATTTTGCCCTGAAAAAGAAAAGCCTTGGACTTCGCAGAAAAATGCATCTGACACCTTTGATAATTTTTATTTAGATCTAGTGTTTTCTAAACCCTTCCAAGAACAAAAAGGTCCACAACACTTTGATATTATGCCAAGACAAGCAAGTATACTTTTAAAGAAGTATATAAAAACAGTATTTTATATGCCTTTACCAGTACTAAGAACACACAACACAATACACGTACTTGACGGCATTACAGATAATTCAAATATACACATCAGTATCAAATAAATGACCTATTATAGCAGAATGGTTTAGGCATGATAATACGACGAAGAACAAATGGAAAGAGAAATCAAGATTTGACTGAAAGAATAAAATTATTTGCCTTTGAGAATATATAAACTGATACTCAAAATAGACAAGAATTCTATTGTAGATACACCTCAGTAAAATAGTTATTTTTCCCAATGCCCACTGAAGGCTCATGCACAGTATCAGGTACGTATTTTAAGTGTGGTATGTACACCAAGTGCAGTCAGCTCACGCTTCGTCTCCCTTGTGTCCTTGGAACATTTTCACTTTCTAATGGTATGTTTCTTCAAATCATCACAAAACCTCAACCTCACCTGTACTTCAGGTTCACTGAAGTATTCTCAATATTAGTACATTCAGAAATCAGGAATTCTGGAATTTTGTGCTGCCAGACCCACTGTAGGGTGTAACTGTAGAGTAAATCTGGGAAATACTTAAACGCACCTTTGAAGAAATTAGAATAGTTTTAAACTTAACCATGACTGTCACTTACTAAAGTAATGCTGTCATCTCTTTCTGTAGGCTTTCTGGTTTTGATTTTTTACACTCCATGAGATATTTTCTATAAAAACTACCAAAAATCTTCAGAAAAATAAACTGAATGCCTACATGAAATTAGGACAGATAAAAGAATGAGCTTGCCAAGAATCAACTCATAAAGTAGACAATCAAAGTTTGTACCAGGTAACTCATTCCTTACAGAGTCTTCAGAAAGTAAAATATTCAGTGATGTGTCTAGTGAAAGAAAAAGTTCCTCTTATTACAACATAGCTTTGTGGATGAAGAAGCTGGGCTTGTTACACCAGCAGCCCAAGCCATGCATATTTATAAATGTTTGTGGAATTCCAGTCAAATGACCTTAAAATTCCTTTCAGTTACTGTAGAAATGCATATCTGTTAACTATTGTGGTTTCAGTACTTGCCAGCAGACTGGCATCCGTCATATAGAAAATGATGAAACAGAAAACAAAAAAAAAAAGCACGATCCATAACACCTTCATATACCTGTCTGAATCTAAAAACAATTTAAGATTATCATTGAGACATGACAACCACTTCCTCTATTGAGACACATGAAATGGATGATGGGAATGACTTATCAACAGCCTAGAAACCAATGTCTCCTAAAACCTGGTGGTGTTTAATTACCAAACCAAATTTTCCCAGAACACCAATGGCTAACAACTGCATTGTGCTCAGGAACTCACTCTAATATTTCACTTGAAGTTCATAGTGAGGGAGACAACAATCCTTTTTTTTCCTGGAAATTAATATTCTCTGGTAAAAAGGGGTGTACACAGTAATAGGAAAAACGCCACATAAATCCTGAAATCATAGAGAAGTTAGATGAAGTTCCAACATACCTTTCAAGTAGAGTACTCGTACCATATGCACTGTAATTTTGGAAAAAGTTATTTTTCCATCACATGACAATTTTCTCCATATGTGAACAATCAGCTTCCACTTGGATTATCTTCCACTCAAGACAATCTCAATGTGGATCTGACTGTCTATGATTCTATGACTTCATGTCATACCAAAGCAAACAAACAAAACACCCCAAGTTTGCTGTCATTTTGTTGCTTGCTGTTTTATGAACCATACTATGTCAGACCTACACTGGTGATATTAGAAGGGGGCAGGTGATGAGCATGTCACTATGTCAAGAGAGGGGAAGCAGAAATGTACTGAGAGGCAGCACTTGCTTCAAAACAGCTAGAGAGTGGGATGTATCACAGTGCTCATTCCTGAGCCAAATGAAGCACAGCCTCTGTGAAAATCTCAGCTGCACCCTTTTGGTTTCTCAAGCTTATCACAGTTTGTGTAGAAAGCCTAAACTGGGATAAAAGGGATGAAGCGATGCTGCAATCCAGTTCCACACTCCCTATGGAAAGCCACAGCTTGATGTCTTGCCACTGGAGTTGACCAAGAAGCATGGACAGCAATAACATGACTCTGGAACAAGCCATATCTGTGGTGCTCTGTAGAGCTCTGTGGTGCAAAGAAGGCCAAGGACGAGGCTCCAGCTCTAGCTACATGCTTGTGTCTGGGACAACCATTCTATTGACTTGGTAGCAGCAGCTATCAGGAATGGCATTTTCCTGTGTTCCCCTGTAGGTATGCTCCGCCCATTGGTCTGTCTGTCTTCCCTCTTGCCTTCAATCTTTTTTTAACTACTTGGCAATTTCAAGGACATTTGATAGTGGTGTCAAAGTCTCAAACATACTCAATTCCTGTAAGTTCTATGGAAGGCACAGAGATGACAGACTCTGTTAGTGCTCCTGCTGAGAAAAATAATGAAGTGTGATGCAACACTCAATGAACTTGATTCGACACACTAGGAAAAAAAACCCACAAAATTCCACATACACGGAAGAAGGAGGAAAGGAAATTGAAGCAATTCAACAAGAGTTTCTTCCTCATACAGCAAAAAGGTAAGCTGTGCAGACATGGTGAAGACCAGCACCGGTTCAGAGACCCAGTTTTGTAAGACAGTATTACAGAGGGAGGGAGGTAAAGCATGTGTGAACAAGTGCAACTATCTCTAGTTCAAAGTCCCTGAACCGAAATTTAATAGGGAAGCATCATTACATGCTCACCCAATTCGTATTATCTTATCTAACCATTTGCTTTTTACCACTCTAAGAGACAGGATACCATTTCAGAACAACCTCTGGTCTAATGTAGGTTAGCTGTTCTTACATTTTACAGATATTCAAACTATAAGAAAGTTTCAACCAAGTTTGTTGCCCTATTAGACACCATAGAAGCCATTCTGAAGGGATGATTTCCATCGTTTGTAGATTCACTAGTGTTTAACATATACTATACATTGAAGTTTTAATACAATTAGTTAGTTGTCAATTACAAATCCCTTGAAAATCAGGTTCATTTGTTCTGCTGCTCATAGAACTTAGCACTCCACATATCTAAAAAAATAAAATAAAATAACAATTACCTATATTCTACTGCTTTGCACAAAGACAGTGGTATCAAAAGAACATTTAAAAGTAATAAGCTGAGCCACTTGCAGTTAACAGAAGTTCGTATGGCCTAGCAGATATGCACTGCTTTTCTGGTCAAATGTACAGTGAGTATTTGCTAATAAATCTCAAGAAAATCTGCAGCACAGCTTTGAGTCCCTATAAGCTCTGCAGTTTTTAATTAAATGTAGCATAAATAAATATAATTACTGCATCAATTTCTTGAAAGCAATTTATTTGCAGTAAGATCAAACATGAAATTAATGCAAAGCAAAAGTAATGATTTTTCAGCCCCAACCGGCCTGCCTCTCATGTTTACCCATAAGACTAATTTGAGGTTAAATTTCCACCATTCCTTTGATTAATTCACATGCTTGATCCACAACGTAAATAAATTATCATATAAATTTTTCAAGGGACTTATTTTCAGTAAAGACAACAGGGGAGTTGGTTATGAATTAATTACTAACTACTAATTACTAACCAACAGCCAAAGATTGCTTATGGACTCTGGTATTCATAAGTATTTATTTAGAATATGAAATTAGATCAATAAGTACTTGCAGCTTTCAGTGGGATAGTAAACAATCCACCTGTCTGAAGAATTTACTAATAAACAGTACCATTTCTTGTTCATCCTCAAAAACAACGGGTACTAGAAATAGACTATTCTTTATCATGGGGAAAAATGGCAACTTGCTAATTACCTGCAAAGGGCTAGACATTTCTATACAACATAGAATAAAAATAACTCTAATTCTACCTTTTATATAAGACATATAGAACTACATAACACTGAAAAAACTGACAGAAGCCACAACTGTTCAGGCAGCTCCCTGCCTTTCATCTTCAGATGTGTCATTCTGCTGTATCTCTGTATCTTCTATTCTGCTGTATCTTGGCTCTCATTCGCCAAGCAATCCACTTCCATCACTAGATGATTCACACAGACTTATCATACCCATTATGGCTTTCAGTCTCCGTAACTGGAAATAGAACCCGCAGATCTGATCAGTAACTGACATTCTTCCTGCATTTCCTACTGAAATGATACATTGAAGAGTCACGTAGCACATGGTCACTGCAAGACTCCAGCAACACTTTAAAAAGTTATTTTATTCATTTTAGTTATTTTTTAAACAATGTCAGAAGAACATTAACAGAGTTCATATCCCATTTCACTTATAGAAAAATTACTGGTTATTACTTGCAAATTACTGTTAAAGCCCTCATTGACATTAACAGTGTAGGGTAAGAACTACAATACATTATAATAGCTTTGAGCTGCTGTTGTCCAAGCAGCAAAAAGCACTATTTGAATAACTTGGAAAATTTTTTCATGCATTTTAATAAAAGATTAAACTGTTAAATCTATACCAGGCCAAGTGCAAGGTCCTGCACCTGGGTCACAGCAATCCCAGGCACAAATACAGGTTGGGCAGAGAATGGCTGGAGAGCAACCCTGAGGAGAAGGACTTGGGGGTGTTGCTGGATGAGAAGCTGGAGGATTGAGCCAGCAATGCACACTGGCAGCCCAGAAAGCCAACCGCATCCTGGGCTGCATCAAAAGAACTGTGGCCAGCAGGTCGAGGGAGGTAATTCTGCCCCTCTGCTCACATGAGATCCCACCTGGAGTACTGCATCCATCTCAGGAGTCCTCAGCATAGGAAGGACATGGACCTGTTGGAACAGGTCCAGGGGAGGGCCACGAAAATCATCAGAGGGCTGGAGCACCTCTTCTATGAGGCCAGACTGAGAGAGTTGGGGTTGTTCAGCCTGGAGAAGAGAAGGCTTCCAGTATCTGAAGGGAGCCTATATGAGAGAAGGGGAAGGACTCTTTATCACGGAGTGTAGCGATAGGATGAGGGGTAACAGTCTTAAACTGAAAGAGGGGAATTTAGATTAGATATTAGGAAGAAATTCTTTACTGTGAGGGTGATGAGGCAATGGAACAGGTTGCCCACAGAAGCTGTAGCTGCCCCATCCCTGCAGGTGTTCAAGGCCAGGCTGGATGGGGCTTTGAGCAAACTGCTTTAGTGGGAGGTGTCCCTGCCCATGGCAGGGGGGTTGGAACTCAATGATCTTTAAGATCCATTTCAAACCTAACCATTCCATGATTTTATGATTCTATGATTGTCAAGATGGTAGCTATGGATGCAGGTTTAGCTTACTGAGCGCATATATGACTGGTATTAATAAACCTGAGTCCTGTACCTTGACTAACAGTCAACAAGTTTCCTTCTGCATCCCACCTGGAAACACTGGAGTAGAAACATTTGTTGGCTAAAAAAAGCTGGTAAAATTATTAGAATGACTTTATTAGCGATAGAAGATGATGGGTGAGACGAAGTTCAATAGTAATTTAGAAGTTATTATTTCTTAGGACCACTTTTTCCAGTTATTTTTGTTTAATGAAATGCAAAAATTACAGGCAAAGTTATTCTTTATTTAGATATTTGCAGAAATTTCTGCATGCTTTGTTAGGAAATTGTGAACGGCTACAAGAAAAGCCTACACAAAATGCTGTCTAACTGGTAATCTCTGCACAATTGCAGACAAACTCACAGTGTAAAAATGTCCATGACAGAGTCTGGATTCTGCTTGAGATCGCCAGGACCTCTCCTACTCAGTGGCAATCAAATGAATTTTGAAATTTTGTTATTTATGCACCCCCATGGGGATACATGATAACAGCTTTCAAAGACTGTCAGCAGCTGACATATTACATAGAAATTAGTCTTGAAAAAAGCCCTGTAAACTATCTTTCAAAATTACGTTTATTAAAAAGTGTTCTTTGCCTGAAAAAAAGAGGAAAGATACACAAAATGCAACATCCACCAAGTTCATATATTTGAATTTGCACATGATGACATCTCCCATCTTGAATAATGTTTAGAGACCAATAGCAAACAGTCCATATAACACAATCATCTCTGTGATCACTAATGAGTACATATGTGAATGCCCAAAGACATGAAAGGCATGGAAGGATACGCAGATCATAATTCATGCTTGACTGCAAGTATAATTCCTCAGCTCTCATTATGTTCATATTCTGTGCAGTGTTTATATCACAGAAATAGATTACAGTGGTGTTTCCTTGCCTCTTAAAAAAAAATAATAATCCGTAGAACATCTTGAACATCTCTGCCACAATGGTTTTCTTTTGCAACCAAATAAAAACCATTTGCATTCCAAATGCTCATTATTATTATTTCCTTCCATTTTGCTTTTTGTTTACATGGGGGAGCATCTCCATATGTTCTCTAATTATTAAAAAGTCTTACAGAATCTGCAAGAGTCAAGGTAGGACAAATACAAAACCCCTGAATTCCCTATAGGTTTAAAACCACAGTACTGTAAAAGAGTCTGCACAGAGTGAAATATACCAAGGCAGGAAATTCAAATGTCTTCTGGACTTAACTTTTAGGGAAAAAAAGATATAAAAAGAAATATGAGTTCACTCACCAACTTTAAAAATGCATCAAGTTACTGTTGTACAACTAACGGAAATTGCAAAACAGGAAAAAAGATTAGGGTTTGAATTGTATGCATTAACAAATTTGAATGTTCATCTATGACTATTTTTTGGCAGCAATTAATAAGATTTCTTTGTGGGATAATTTTTGAGACTGCAATGCAGATCTTTCTCCAGTAAAGCTTAGGATGTATCTTCTACCCCTGATTATTGCAAACCATAATTACTAGGCTGATTTGTCTAAGAAAGAAGATTTTAAAACCCAGGTTGCCAGAAATCTGGTCAGCAACCAGCAAAACTTTGTACAGCAGTCTGAGGGCAGAAGTAGTTCTCTGTTTTGCAGGAAAATACAACAGTGGCAGCATTGAAAAAACAGCCAGCAGAGGCAGAAGATAATTATATAAGCTAGGGAACACACACCATCCTTAATCCAATAAAAAGGATATTAGGCACCATCTTGGTTTTGAACTGTTGTCTGATACAGCTCCTGACAGAGATTCATGGGCTGGAAATCCAATTGAGCACAAGGATTATAAAGATTAGACAGTGAAAGAGAAATGGGCAGAGAAACTATGGAGTTAATCATCTTGCAATGCATATGGAAGAAAGAAAAACAAAGGAAATGTTAACAACAAAATACCTCTATGACAAAATATGACTATGAAGCAGTAAAAGAGGTGAGATGCAGAATAAACAGAGCTATGAAACTGACTTGCTATGCTGAGAAGCCAAAAAGAAAAGCCAATGACCATGAGACAATGGGACGTTGAGGGAGAAGCGCGATCTAAAAAGCAAGAAGATAAGGAATTCACCAAGGATACAAAGCAAACAAGGAAAATTTGAATGCCTGAAATGACCAGCCCAAAACATGTACAGAGTTACCAGAATACAGTAACATGCTAAACCGCCCCACCCCCCTAATAAATAAATAAACCCTGAACACAAAACAAGACCCCCAAATGAACACACAAGCCCAGTTTTACTCTCTAGGAGAGAGACTACTGAGAAAAGCTAGACAGGTGCAACTGACTGGTAAACCCCTACCATAGAAGAAGGCACAGAGGAGATGAGCCAGGGGAAAATGCCCATGAAGCTCAGGGAATAATGCAGGGTTTTACTGATTACAGCTGTTGCAAAGAAGCTGACTTGATCTCAACACCAAGTGGACCTGAGGGTGCTCTTTGCTTTAGATAAACAGCTATCAACAGCTGAGCAGACCAGCTGCTGCTGTGTTTCTCGCCGAGTTCATTAAAAGAGTGTGAATGTTTCCCTGAGTTAGGCAGGCCAACAAGCGGGAGGCGTATATGTGGCTTAGCACAACATAAAGACTGTAAAAATGCAAACAACTAACAAAAGAATTTCAAAGACAGCAATGGACTTGAGATGGCTTCAATTCACAATTGTCTTTACAGAGAGACTGGGGATGCCCATTGTCATGACAGTGAGCACATTAGAGACATTGGGAATCACACTGGTATTGTGATTGAGAATATATTGAGCAATTGCTATATTCTGCTACGTGTAAATTACATTGGTATCATGTTTGCAGTAGGTTTTGTTATCACTCTGCTAAATCAGAAATCCCACGTAACATCAGCTATCTTCAAGTAAGTAAACCTGATGTTAAACCTGACATGCTCCACATGCAGAATATCTAAAAGAACATGGTTAGAGAGACAGCACTCTGAAAACAGACCAGCTACTTGAGGAGCCAGAACACAGATAAGCAAACTCTCCAGGAAGAGGTACGTCTGAAGTACAGTCAGAAGTATATCTGACTGTAAAAAGTACTCCTAACTTAATTTAGGATACATGCAAAGAAAGACCATTGGGATGACTAATAGAGGATCTGTCATTAAAAGTCTTAAAAAAAAAATCTAGGCTCCTGTAGTCTGAGCAAAAGGTTGCAGGGACACAGCTCTAACTAAATACAAGCAGAGGATGATGGCCTTCTGAACCATGGATGTAGGTCAGTTCCAGATCAAGGGCCAGCAGTCATGTTTAGCTAGTGTGCAGCTGCTGCAGGGAGCTAGAGCACTGACAAAATCCCCAGCTTTTTCCACAGTACCTTGCATTTGGGGATTTTTGGGACACACAAGCTGTGTCATCTGGTCTCCTGCATCTGTTACAGGGTGAAAGGAAGCATTTTGTAGCTGTTAAGATTTCTGAGCTAATGCCGATTGATCATAATGTAATCAAGGACTGGACTCAATGACACAGACAATCCCTTCCTACATCCCATGTTCCTGTAGGTGGCATAGCAAGGGGTTGTTTGGTTTTTTTCTTTTTTTTTTTTTCCCCTGAGTGGAGGGAGGGCAAAAGGAAAGGAGAATTTTTCTATTCTCTAAGTCACAAGACACTTTCAGCACTCAGGTCCCCAACTAAGTGGAATAATTTTTACAGCATACAAGAAACATCCACATTCCTACAGTGTATTGCATCTGAAAGACAAAAGACTACGATTATTTTTTTCCTCTTTTTTAATATTGCTACCTACCTACCTGTCTGGGCTCTACAGACAACAAAGAGCTCACTAGACCTTCAGTTAACAGCTGAGTTCCTCAGATCTTGTCCTTTCAATAAAGATTGCTGTCTTGTGCAACTACAGTTTTCAGAAGGGGATGTTCTGCACACATTCCAGTCTACATACCAATGACCAGACTGCATCAGTTAAAAAAGTACTCTAATAGATGACAAAGTCATGCCAAAGTATATTCACAAAGCCCTTTAGGGGAAATCCTGATGCCAGTAAAATTGGTAGCAAAACCCCCAGAGTATATCTTTTGTTAAATTACACCAACAGGACATTTGAAAGACATACCTACCTAAACTGTTATTGCTGCTAGTTGGCCACGAAGCTATCCTATCCCTTAACTTTTTCTTTTTACAAGAGTCATCCGATTTCACAGAGAGGTCCACTTCCTCCTTCCTGATTTCTCGTACCAGTTCCATGCGGCACTGACTAAAATCCTGGAAGGAAATTTTTCCATTTTCATCTGCTCCCAGCTGGTGCATGATCTCTGCGACAGATTCCTCCATATTCAGCTGGCGACACACCATCAGCAAGTCATTCCTAAGAATATTTTTAGAGAGAAAATGGGGGAAGAGGAAGGATGGAAGTGGAAGAAAGGTTGGAAAGTGGGAACAGAGAAGAAAAAAAAACCAACAATTTAATTTAGAAGAAAAGGAATACTAACTCTGTCTAATTTGGAAATGCATTAATGTACAGACATTTAAAACCAATAAGCCAACTATTTTTTTTCTTAATCCAACAATTGTCCTGGTTTGAGGTAAAACAGAACTAATTTTCTGTTCAGTAATTATACCTTTTTAGCTGGGCCTCTTCTAACTAAACTCTGAAATTAACGGCATGTTGTTAAAAAATTTTTCCACCCTCACAGTGATAAGACCTGATTATACCAAGGAATGGTATGGAGAGAGGCCCTTGCTTATACTTATTGATATAACAACCAAGGTCAGGTAACTTCGTTACTTGCCCCATTGGAGGGTCGGAAGCAGAAAAGCACAGAGGGCTCACACCTTAGGGAGGAGTGGACAGGACAGGTGACCCAAAACTGACCAACAGGGTATTCCAACCCATCTACCTCATGCTCAGTATAAAAGCTGAGGGATCAAAGGCCTCTTCCTTCAATGGCCCATGTCCAAGGAGGACCCCATCTGTTTGTCTGCCTTTGATCCTGACCTGAACATTCCTTACTCCAGATCCGGAACCCACCTCCTGTCCATCACCAAGTCCAGCCTGGGACTTTCCCCTGCACATGCTGGTGACGTGATCATCATCCTGGGAGCTTATATGGTTTTGTATATATTGTATACTTTTTTTTTCTTTTCTTCTTATTATTTATTACTTCATTATTTATTAATAGTCTCATTGAAGTAGTTTAGTTTTTTTCTAAACTCATAAATCTCTTTATCTCTTCCTCTCCTCTCTTGTCCTTAGAGGGGGGAGGGAGGGGCCATCTATTGTTCTGATTGGTCAATCCAGTCAAAACCACAACAATGGAACTACAAGGTTGGCAAGAAATTACAACACAGAAAGACTACGGGAAAGGGGGGAACATTTTTCTTTAAGTGTTAACTTATACTTTCATGCCATTAATAACACTTCTACTAGCAGAGACAGACACAAGGGACAGCTGAATCCTGCTGCTGATCTTCACATTGTCTTCTGAAAAGGCGACATCATAAGAATTTAAGTAATTATCTTCTGAACAGATCAATGGCTACTTAAATTTCCATTTTACTCAGGACAGGCCAAGAAAATGTCTTTTGCCACCGAACAGCAGTAAGCTAAAGAAGAAAAATACACACAGGACAAAGAAAATAGCAGAAAACAGAATTACTATTTCAATTAACTGGCTTCACGCCTGTGTCCAAACATTGTGACTACAAAACCCCCTTAAGAAGCTTGCTTGTTCCAATTGTTTAATAGAATTTGCACCACTCTGTTTTTTTTCTTTTTCAAACTGAGGTAAGATTAAGTATTTTGAAATAATTCTCAATAGCAGCAGTTGGTAAAAAAAAATAATGAATCAGAAGTTGGTAACTAAATAAAGGAAGGTGAATAACCATGAACAACTTTACTCAGGGAACAGGAAAGAAGGTTTTGGATGTTAATTGGATATGAATGTAAGTGGACTATTAGCAAACACCTGATATTCTCCAACAGTGGCGGATGTGCAGCTCAATGAAATTGCTCAGTCATTTGCTTCATCAGAGACTAATCAACCCCTAAGAAAAGGGAGGGTTTTTTTGAAGGTGTTGTCATACCGTCTATTTTCAAAATGTATACCACTAAAAACCCCCACTGCTGTTTTAAGGCAAATACAACTCTGCAACTGTAAACACAGACCAAACAATCTTCCTATGCATACAGAGAAAGCACTTCTGCTCCTTTCCAGATGCTCATAGTTTTCCTAACAAGCAGAAGACAAAGCTGATACTCAGGCCTGCCTCATTCTGCTGCTGCTCAGAGAGAGACAGCCCCCAAAAAGAGGGAGAGCCAAAAGACCCTCTTTCATCCTCTTCTCTTCCTGTTCCTCTCCCACCTAGCCCTATCTCACTTTAAAGAGAAAGAGACATGGGAAAAGAGAAGGAAACAAAATCTTGAAACAACTTCTTGAGCAATGGAAGGATGTCAGATACACGTTTGTCAGATGACAATTAATTATATAGTAAAGAAAATATAGGTAATCCAATTCAGTCAACAGCTGCTCTACATTATCAAAATCTTCTTCGTGCCCATTTTCTCCAATTCCAAAAGTTTTTAAAAAATGACCACTACTTTGCCACTCTTACACTTCACTATTTCTTTTGTGTCATCCTTTTCTTAGGCAGCCGGAGTGCCTAATATTACTACACTGATTTATACGACAAATAGTATGAACACATCATGGCTTCTTTTAACTGTTGCTTATTTTTATGTTCTACAAAACCTTTCTGTAGGAGGAAGGTAAAGGAAATAATATAATAATATTAGTATTATGTGATTCATTAGCATATTTAGTATTATTATGTCATTACTAATATCTGAATATCATTCAGAAGGCTTCCATGGAAACATGATACAGTGAAATATCTAAAGTTCTTGCATGAACAGTTTAACTAAAGTATTTTATTATCACAATCAAGGTCCTTCTACTCTACAGAAAGAAGTTGTACATTGGTTGGAGCATTCTAAGTCTGTTCCATGCAGAAATTCCAGTGCTGCCTCAACAGACTTCTTGGCAGACATGTTTACAGTAAAACTGGTGTATAATCATAATAATCACAATATGACCATGTACTTTAGCAATAAATAAATAAAATAAAATCTCCATGTATGACAAGAAATAACTTCATTGTAAGAGAATTAAATTACACTACATAGGCCAAATATAAGTGATTGACACTTTCAGTTAAAATTTTGGTCAGAGTTTTGCTCTTAGCTTTGAATCTGGTCAATAAATAAATAAATACTCTTAGCACAACTCAGTTCCCCATTTTTAAAAATTAAAGCAGCAATATGAACCAGTCTCACAAAGGTGTTGCAAAGAAAAATAAAGATGACAAAGTTTTCAAACGTTTACAAGGGCAGTGACAGACAAAATTAAGCTATGTCTACATTGTTCTTTTATAAGAGATCAGGTGTAGCAGCACAGACTGAGGGACTCCCCAGAGGAGTGACAATTTTGAAATAAGTATCAGGAGAAACAGTGCAGAGAAATTTTGCCAGGGTCTTCCAGGACAAAGGACCGGTTGCCCCAGACCCAGAAGAGCCGCTCTGCCACACTGGGGTGGCAGGAGGCGGTGGCACTGGCCGCATGTCTTACACAGCCTTCTCTGTGGCAACTCTAAGTCCACAAAGGAGATCTCCAAATTGATATCTGGTTTCTGACAGTGAAAAGGTGCTAAGCTTTCTCTCCTGTTATGCAAATATGAACTGAATACCATTTGTAGCATGAGAACAATGCCTGAGGACATTGCCTGAAGCAACTTACAGAAAATATAAATATCTGCATGTTGAGAAGCACAACTAATTGGAACTTCTAGTTGCTTTAAAAGAAAATGGTCTCAAAAGCATTCTGAAATTGAATAACAGGAAAATACTTGGTAACATAAAATTCAACAACTTGTGATTATGACACCAGAGGGTTCTACTGCAGGTATGGCCCTACTGCTTAATAACAAAACCAAAGAATCCCCTTTTCTTAATGAAAATAACTTCATTTATAAAGTAATCTTGCCATCTATTTTGATTCAACTTCTAAAATCAAAATGACACTAGAATTCTCTCCTAAGACTCCAGTCCAAAACAAGTAAGAACTTGGCTTTGGCAGAGAGATGTACACACTGCCAGTATATCTGCTCTTACACCTAAATGTTCTCTGTTCTTTGGGAGTTAACTGACATCTTTCTACTAACTGTTAGAAAAGTTGGATCCATTTTTATGGTGAGAGACACATAGGAGACAGTTGGGAACAGGAACTCTCTTTGTTAGAGAACCCACTAAACCCATCTAAATACATTTCAAATGAATTCTCACCTGAATTCAAAGGTAGGAATTTTTCAGAGTTCAAAGGGGTGGGCATTTAAAGCTACTTGGATTCTCTGAAAGTATTAGTGTAATTTACGAACACCTGCCACCGTGTTACAGAACTGTTTTATTAAACACTATCTTAGGACAAATCAGTCTGGTTCACTTCAAGATGATGAACACTGGAAAAAAAAAACAACTAGAAGACACAAGATAGAGTTTTCAAAACCCACACGATTAGAATAGATAAGTGTTACAGGACCAGTTAGATTTATGGATACTGTAATTTGGAATATTTTAAAATATTTAGATTGTTTTTAGTCTTGGTAAGGCTTAATTTCACTTTTTGTACCCATTTTCTCTTAAGTAGGTCTGCTGGGTTTTGCCCAAGGACAGGCAATCACACCTTCATTTTTGTGACACTGGACCTACAGCAACTCTCCTACATGTGGAGAACCTTCAACTGCCAAAGCAATTCCATCACATTGACCAATACTCAAATTTCACATGAATTCACCCATCAACAAACCTTACCAAAAAAGCTGCCCTCCAGATCACTTGTTTTATTGGCCATGAAAAATCCTTCAGACGAAAGCTCACTGTCTCATTCTTACAACAGTAAGTAAGTAGAAATGTACAGCTGACAAACTACAGCATCACACAAATGCTACCTGGACCAATGTTTCATGTAAAGTTTTGGGAGGAAAGCTGAGAAAACAGCCAGCAACAACTGCAAAACAAAGTACAGGTAGGTTTCCACAGAGCTAAATCTTCAGTCAGAACTTCCAGAAGGCTCACAGAGTGACACTTTTTGCTCAGAGTAGGATTCTATCAGAATCTTGGATGGGGAAAGAGATAGCTAGATAACATTCCCATAGAATCACATGAAGCAGGTTGTACAAAATGCTTATTTCTCAATCTCAATTTTCCACCTACCACTACCTGGACACCCTGAAGAACAGGCAAAGAATGGAGAACTACAGATTAACTGCAACAATATATTTGCTTGGCAGCTGCTGTTAGGGAAGAAGGCCCTCAGTTCTAGTCTCTGTTTAATTAAGTGCACTCATTCTCATCACTACTATTCATACATAGAAAGACTGATAAATTGATGTGTAAACAATTAATTTCTTACATGTATATTTGGAATAGTCAATACATTATTTAACAAAATTATTTTTGTTTCAAGAGTATGCTTTTTTAACTCCCTAGTACTACAGTACCTAGTAGTATTCATCTACACTTACAAATCCCTTTTTAAATGAATGTAAAAGATATGTAGTAATACTCATATTCATTTTTTATATAAAGTTCTATTTCCTTTTTATTGTCCCAGAACTCTCTCTTTTCTGTGTATCAATAATATTGTCAGCACAAGGCAAAAAGTTGTAAAGGAGACATTTTATAAGTAAGCTAATGTTTTTGGCAAGTCGTGAGGCAGGATGAGATGCAGAATAGGCACATTAGCTGGACACACTTGTTAAAATGGTGAGCAGCAATACTGTTAATATTGAGATTTGAAAATTCACACCGAGGCTTCAGCTTTAACATCTCATTGTAATCAGGAGTGGAATTCACACAGACATTTTTTCATGCTACATGAAAACTTGAGAAGACATAAGAGCATTGATTGACATGTGCTACTTAAAGGATTTCTTTTTTTCTTTTTGTCCCCCCAAATATGAAGGAATGAAAGCAAAATGTAAACATAAAAGTTGAAAGCAGATGGGGCAGAGGGGAAGTCACTGTAACAGACCACACTCCGCCAAGGAGGTGCTTATTGCACAACCACTGGGAGTCTATATGGCACTGTATGGGGTTTTGTGCATTTGCTTGATTATCCTACAAGAGACAAATTGCAAAGCTGCGAAAACAACCTCTTAAACAGCAGAAGACAGGCAATGAAGTTCTAACAGTGCAGAACATAGATCTGGCTCAAAAAAAACCAAGACAGGAAAAGTGCTGCAGAAGGATACAAGGTGCCACACTCGCAGGGAGAAATGAGCCCGTATAAGGAAGGAGAAAGAACTCAGGAGTGCAGCACTGTTCATGTCATGCCAGCATTTTTAAAGTACAGAAATTACTAACCTCTGCATTAGGAGTACAAAATTGCTTCAAACTGTTCTAAAGAAAAACGACTACCTTCTCAAACATGATCTATTCTCCTAGCGTGGCATAGTGAAAAGAACCAGGGTACACAGCTGCTGTTACGGGATCAAGGGAAAATAAGAGTCAGAGAAGCTTCAGCAGAAGAAAAAAAGAGACATAATAGCTTGCAGAGAAGGAAGCTGGTAGGAATCTCTTGTGGGAAACTGAATGAAAAAGTGAAGGAAAAGCAAGGAGATCTTAGTTGTGTTTTAAATCTACAGAGCAGTCGTATAGAACTCCATTCTCATAATTTTATTGGTCAACTGAATGAGCCGTGTGTTATTAAAATGTCATCCCGCAGAATTACAGCATATAATGAAACCATGGAAAGGACTGCAAAGGAAAATTATCCAACACTGTACCCAATGACAGGAAAAAATATACCCATGTCATCACTGATTGATGGGTGTCTAAGCTGTTTTTAAGGCTGTCACAACCTCCGTTGGTGACCTGTCCTAGTGCTTCACTTTTCTCTCCTGCAAGTTTCCCAATTTAAGACTTCCCAGCTTCAATTCAGAACATTACTTCAGAAAGTAAGTTAACAGTTTGTTTTCTGCAATCACAGTGGATAAGAAAAATAGTCATTACACATTTAAAACCCATCATCAGATGTCCCACCTTTTTTTTGAGTAAAAAACTCCAATTTCTGCATCTTTGATCATCTTCAGTGAGCTGCTCATCTCTCTACAATTGACCTACCAACCTGAAGGATGATGGCATGCAAAACTAGATACCAGCGTAAAGCATACACAGAAAAGAGTAGAAAAGCTGGAATGAGTAGTCCTGTCTTACAACAGCATGATTGTGTTAATTCAAGTTTAACTTGAGACCTACCATAAATCATACAGGATTTTCTTCAGCTGTACATCCTACATATTTACCTCCAAATGTGTTATTGTGCATTTATCTGTACTTTATCTCACTTGATTTTTCTTCAAGCCTTATCTTGAATTTGCCAACAAAAATTTTGACTCCAATCTTATCCCACAGCATGTCTCCAATCTTCCTTGGTGTTATTTCAAATTTAAGAAAGCTTATTCATTATTGTGTCATCCAGATCATTAATTTGCAATAGCATCGATCGATCTGGCCCAGGCCACCCTTCCAATTTAAGTGTGATCGTCAATTCAATTCAATTTGTAAAACAAACTACTGGTGTCTAATAATCTCTAAGTATAGCTTGAAAAAAAGCCAAACCCAACTCTCTCCCTTACTCTGCCCCTCTGCCTTGCCTACAAGCATCATAAACCTTCAAATGCCTTAATAAAGACAAGATAGAAGGCATCTATTATTTCACTTTCACCACTAACTGCTCTTACTAGACTTGAGAAAGATTAAATGGGTTTGACACAACTTTTTCTTAACAAATCCTTATTTATCCAGTTATAGGCTGTCTGCAGACTAATCCCCATCTTGCCACACTTCTAAAGACAATAAGCATATTTGATCTTTCCTCATTTTCTGTAACTTCTACCTTTTGCAAGATCTCAGGAAAAAATGCCTGCAAAAGAGTTCTGGAGCTGTCTTTAAGAATCTTACATCAAGATTTTCAAGTGAAATAAATCCAAGTACTGTCTAACTTCTCTCTTCACATTTCCTTTGAAGGTATTTGTTACCATTCTTATTTGTAGGAACTATCTCACTGTACTTGGTATTTTGGAAACAAAAAAAACATCTCATGCATCTCAGCATCAGCCATCAACAGCTCACTAGCTCCCTCTCTTGGGTACTCTTTCCCTCATTTTCCTGTTACTGTTTCCTTACCATGGTATAATTTTTTTGTTACACTTGAAACTCCTTGCTAGTTTCATTTTCTTCTGCCTTGCATATTCCAATGTCTCCTCCCTCAGACCACAATCAACTTGTAAGGAGGCCCAGTTCCACTATGCTGAGCAACAGCAGGAAAAAGGCAGGGTTAACTGACAACCAGCCCACAAGCCCCGTGTCCTTTATTCTTAAATCAACCAGCTAAGCCTTCACTTTGCAGCTCTGTTCTGGCTTGGCTACCTCTTACAGGCGCACAGCCTACGCCACCACTCCTTCTTCTGAGAAAGCAGGGGGCAGGTTTCTTTGACAGCCCATGCCTCCCACCACAGCGTGTGTGACTGGCCCCCATTTCACACTAGACAGGACAAGGCTGCCAGTCTGTTGCAGGAACGTCCAGGACAAATGCGTGTTTTCTAAGGAGCACAACAAATGCCCATTCTACTTATTAGAAATAACTTAAGTGGTGTACTCTGAACATCTACCTTAAATTGTTAACACAAACTGCATCTCGCGACCTGTGAGAACAGTGTGTCCATTTTTGGCTACGGCTGTCATCTCTGGAGACAGGACTGTTGCAGGCAAACAAAGGTCCGTTTATCAACAGAGAAGCAGAGCTTGTCAATAGAGTCTCTGCCATTCTGTGCTTTCCTATGTGCTGCTTACTAGCTTCAAGTTTTGCTAAAACACAGTATCAATTCAACCTACAGACCCTACCGCATGGAAGGAACTACCAGGAACATAGTTTTCTTTCAGAGGTAGTCTGGTCTTTGTTACCCAACTTACCCTCAAAAATTACATAAGGGGCTTCATTGAATAACTGCTCATACTGCATAAATACCGTTTTCTTCTATTAAACATAAGGAAGTACTGCTGCAGAAAAACTCTCAGAAGAAAGGAGACATTAAACTTGCTGATTACAATTAATCATTACAGCTTATTACAGCTATGTTAATTAACATACAAGGTCATGCATGCGAACAGTCACTATGCTAGGATGAACTTCATGTATGTACTGTTTATTCTAAAAGATGGGCATGAACGCTCACAGCACAAATAAGGTGGATTTGAAAAGCCACGGAACCACAGCATAACTATTTTTTTCAGATGCGCTTTGAAGCCCACCACTTGGACAACACACAATTTGGCAGAACACTAGCCTTGTTAACCTCTTTCACTTACCAGACGAGATATCAAGAGTATAAATAAACCCTCTGCTGTAGTTTTACACCTCTTAAAACAATGCCACTTTTATAGTAATAAATTAACTTTTAGAGATGTTTCTTAGCTCAGAGCATCTGGAATGAGCTGTGTTTAAAAATCAGGCACACATAACCAGAGGGATCACAACTAAACCCCAGGCTCAAGTTTCTTACCCCTGTCTTATGCCAACACTAAAAGTCACACAGTCTTATAAGGAGCCAGAACCATGAACTGACCATGCTGGAAACAAACACTTCTTACTGAGTGACTTTTCAGCCATGGCAGTTCTTTGATTGTATAAATTCTAGTGCAGAGGGAGGGAAACTTCAGGACTATGCACAATGGAACAACTCATTCCGCAGCATGGGCTGACTTCAAAAAACCATGAAACCTCCACTCACTTTTCCCAGTTCATCTCACAGAGCGTGCAGACACCTAGCTTAGGGCTATATATTTGCAAGAAAGGCCAGACGCTCAAGCACCATGTGAGGCTCCTTGCTCCACATCAGAACATGCATGACCTGTTGCTTGAATCAATTTCAGATACTAACTACCCTATTCCTAGCAATCTAAGGCAAAGAATATTTTTTTTCCAATTGATTTAGAATCCAACCACAATGGCCAGAAAAATACCTGCATGTGGCATCCTCAAACTGGACAAACAATGGGACACAAAGCAATACAAGTAAGAACTCTTCTTTCATCCCAGTGCCTCCCAAAACAGTCAACCGCTCCATTAATTTCAAACTATAGGTTTTGGCAAATTAATCCTGAAAGCATCTAGAAAGTTGCTCCTTAGAAATATGACCTAAGTCAGGAGGATGCTTAACTGCCTTGTCTGCCATAAGCAGAAGATGCAATCACACGTGAACACCAGAGGTTTCTGTCATAAACTTAGGGCTATGGATTTGCTTGAAGAGCCAGGTACCAAAGGATCTTGTGAGGTCCCCTGCTTCCCATCACCCTTGGGAGGAGAGTAATAANAATTTAATAAAAATTAATAAAGACTTCAGCGCTTACAAGTTAACTGGATGGTAATTTTCAAATGGACCAAAAAGTTTGACAATTGTATTCTCAAGTGACTCACTGTTTGCTCAGTTTTTCCACATTACAGTCTACCTGGACATCAAACTCCCAAGGAAAAGAATACAATGACACCACGTAACAACAAGCCTGAGATATATACTTAAGTCACTTTGCCCAGATTACTAATGCCAACAAGGAAAGAAAAATGCAAACCAGTATAAAACACACCAACTAACTTTACTAACTTTGAAACATTAATAGCTCCAGCTAAAATGTTGCATTATACCCCTTCACATCTCTGATGTTTACATAAGAACTGGACAGCTAACCAACTGAAAATATGAAAAGGTCAGAAAATTCAAGTTTGAATATATTCCTCTGCCTTTATATTAGTTGTAACAATAGCAGACTTTGAAATACCTAAGCCTTTTATGAATGTTGATTCTTGGTACATTTTCTAGACACAATGTTTAACAAAGGGATACTTTTTCTTCACCCTAAACTAAGCATGCAGGGTTTCTCTCTGGCTTTTCATCTATATCCATCCATCCATCTTCCCCCATAACATATTCCTTTTTTGGTTATGATGCTCTGAGAAGACCTGGGGAGGACAAAGTTAAGACTAAAACGCCACAAAATTCTATACAACTGTGGAATCATTGACTAAGGCAAGTCCCAAGAGAAACAGAGAAAACAGACTACAATCATGTAAAAAACAGCACAGTGCTTCCACTCACCATCTGATTTGGCATACAGTAAGTATTGTGCTGTATCCATACAAAAGCTCTCCTTCAGTTACATGGATCACAGACCCTGTGACAGCTTCCTAATGGAGATGGATGAAAAATAAAATTAAGTCTAGGAACAGAACCTGGGAGCTGAAATTGTTTTCAAGACACGCTCAAAAACTAGTGCAAGGACAAAGTCAGTTTTACCATGGTTCAGGCATATATTTTTTTTCTGAAATTCCTAAAATTTAGGAGCCTTCAGGTGGTTATAGAAAGCACAGAGCAAACAGTCGAGATTGCAAGTGAGAATAAAATCTTGTACTGGGGGTCTAAGGATTTTTCCCAGCTCCATGGTAGAAACAGCCCAGCAATATGAAGAGCCAGACTGAACACAAGGACTAAGAAAAGCCTTGTCCCCACTCTGGTGATATTTTGCAGACTGCTTCTAAATGACGTTGCCTTGTTGGGCAGCTGGACTGAGGCCAGACTTAGGACGGCACACTACCGGGACCAACCTGTTTTTGAAATCTGAACCCCCAGTACCTGCTAAACTAGCAGAATATTACTTCTCTCGCAAGTTTTCAAGGGCAGTTTTTTACTTCCACCTGCTTTGTTACAGAATTTACCTTTTTTAAACCTCTTGTAGGATATAAGGGTTTATCAGGTCCTAGCCTGCTGACATCTGAGCGCTCACAGCAGCTTCTACTTACACATTTTGTTCCTGATGCTGCTTCCAACCAGCACAGAATAGAATCACGGAATCACAGAATCTTCTAGGTTGGAAGGGACCTTAAAGATTATCTTGTCCAACCGTAATATCCTCCTGGGACTAGAAAGCATCTACATGCAGAATATTAACACATGCCCAAATTAAGTTTTCAGAGATCCTGACTGAATGTATTTGCATGGGCTCATAAACGATCATCTTATGGGTAAAATCCATGTTTTACCACCATGGGCCTGCAGAACTGCATGTACAGTTTGTAAAACTTCATGCAAAGCAGCTGATGTTTGGCAAACCCACCTCTGCATGTTTGTACATTTACAGAGTTTAGTATAATTTTAGAGGCAATTGCCAAGTTAGAACACTCTCCAGGAGGTTACTGGTGTATATATGAACTAAATGATAGAAAAGCTCCTGTTCAGATCTTTTTGCAAAGTATATATATTGGGCTTATTTCAGAAGAGGTATCATTTTAACATTACACTCTAAGTCCACATCATTGCACCCATCCAAGTGCCTCTGCTCACCTTTCCCCAAATTGTCCCAAGACTTTCTACAAGAGGAAAACAATTTCTTCACTGCATAGCATAACCAGAAGGTAAAGAAAGAAAATATAGTGACAAGAAGAACCTGATCGTGTTTTTTTTCTAGATGTTTATTGTGGCTACCACTGTCAAAACTGCTTTGGTAAACACAGCCTTTGAGAAAAAAGGTCTTTTTCTCTTGTCAACAGAGTTGTTTGCCCTCTGCTTGACAACTCCCACCAACACTGGGAAAGTATTAATTGCCAAACACGGAAATGCAGGGCAGAAAGGAGGAGTCTGAGAACCTCATGGCCATGCACTAAGTACATTCTTTACATGGCTGAAGCCTTTGACATGCTGCAGTCAGCTCTCTTGGGAACAACAAGTGTATCCCCTCAACATTAATATACTGTGCCTCTGCACACTGAAGAGCAGCAGAAGATACAGGCTACCAACCGCACAAGGCCAAGCCTCTGTCTTCTTTAATTCTAGTAAAAGTGTAACTGTTACCCTATTGATGAATCTAAAACTCAGTATCTATCTATTTATTTCTCACTAAATATTTATGCTAAATGCTACACATTTGCTTCATTTACCTATTTTATTTACAGGACTTTTCACGAGTTCATCACAATTTACACCACACCCGTAGCTTCTTTGTGGGGTTTTTAATCCTCTCACAGCAATGTGCAGTGCACTTCTGAGCTCATCATTTGCTCATCTTCTGACATTCAAACCACTACCTCCAATTTATATATGAATTTTAAAACATATGACGCTTGGACAAGATCTCTGACAACGCTTTGTATGAACCTGATTTGTGGTTTCGTATGGAGCTATAGCCTGAAGTATAACATATCCTTTTTGATACAGTAAGGAGAAAAGTCAGATTACAGCCTTAGGAAACATCTATATGCATTCCCCATCACTTTGCAACAATTATCTATTTTTAAAGGGGACAGTAAAGAAAGGAATATCAAAAGTTTTAGGGAAAACTTAACTTCTATACTGCTCTTTAAACAGAAAAATCATCGATGCTTTTGTCATTTCATAGTTCCGTTTCATATATATTCTCTCCTAAAGACCCATCAAGTCACACTCAACAGGACAAATTCTACGCTACTCTACTATAACCAATTAAAAGTTTTGCCCACATTCAGGCATTAAAGAGGGAAACATCTTATGTTTTACATAAGGATCATATGTTTTAAATAAGTAAAGGATTATTTTTGTTCAAAAATTCTCCATTTATAAGAGAGCTCTCTACCCATTTATTTAAGAAAACGCCAAGGCAGCCAGTTTGGGCACTTACATTTCTCAGCAGTACTTATTTTACTTACAGAAAATTGAAAGAAAAAAAAAAAAAAAAATCAAGAATCCTGTAAGCGGATCTAGTTGAACCAAGTTAATAAATGAATTTACATGAACATAAGTTTGCAATCTGGATTGTAGCAATAAGTGCTTTCACAATTTCTTCCATGGCTACAAAAGCCCAGCTCACTTAATTATACATCAAAAATTGTAACTGGATGTCAGCCAGAATTACTGACCTGCTATGACACAGCATATATATTTCAAGACTTATACACCCCAAATAACAACAGCACTACAGCCAAGGCAGTAACTTGGCTGATCACAGACAACCTGCATTGATTTTGTTCCTTTCATTTAATCGGTTATTTTGTGCTTCAATACATATTTCTTTATATGTTAAGCAAAGAAGTTCAAGCACATTACCAAAAGCAACCACCTAAAAAAAGGTTTAATGGTAATAGCTGTGGTGGAGAGTAACAGAGAGCATAGAAGCATACATATCTTCCCTTAAAAATACAAACGATATACACATACTTTGTCTTCTTGAAAAGGCTTCTTTCTCTTTTCTAATAGCATGTGTCCACTAGACACAGAAACACTGAGGGCTGCCAAAATATACTCAGCAAGAAAGCTGAGAACGCCCTACTACTGCAGCCCATGAAGAAGGGAAGTATCAGCTTGTCCTTCCAAAGATTTTGACTTCCCAAAGCTATGTTCCACTAAAACCACTCAGATAAAAGGAACTTCTTGGGTTTGATCTGTTAACTGCTTCAGTGAAGGGCTAGCAAAGAAGGCAGTCTTTCACCATGTCCTTTTAATGGGCTGTATAAGCTCAATACAAAAATCAGTAGGTTTATGTTTTTTTAAAAACCTCACTCTCCTTTTACCAGAGATTTTCTGTAAAACATTAATCCCAGTGTAAAAAAAATCTGTGCACATAGAAGAAAATATTTTCAAACAACCTCTACAAAAAGAACTTCATTCCATTATTGTTAATATGACCATTCTCCCTCTGAATTAAACACCAGCTTTAGCTTTATACTTCATAACCCTAGAAATTACTTATACATGCTTAAAAGTTAAAATCAGAAAACTAGCATGTTTGTGACTTACTAATGAAATCAATTTTTTCTTCACCCGTTATCTCCATAGCTCACAGCTTCGTGTTTTAAGCAAAAGTATTTCCTGCAGACTCAAAGCTACCTTATTTAGACCTTGCAATATTAGAATAATCTGGAAACTCATTTACTGACTTCTACAGTAAAGATGAAATTCATTATGTGCTAAATGGAACTTCAGTACAATCCACATATAATAAAGCCACAAGGCAATTAAGTTTCTAAACAAGACATTGATCTAGCCTGCCACCTGTAAAAACCCAGCTCTCACTTTCCTCACTGACATCAACCAAGGCCACATATGCTGACCTTAAAAAAAAAAAAAAGGCAGCAGGTGTCCTCCCCAGTGTACCAACCTTGGGAAGCCGAATGTATTTTTAACTGTAACATCAAATTCTGAAGCTTTTCAAAGCAAACAGAATAAAAAGCAAAACAAATGAATGTAATTACTGCATTTTTTCAGTTAACAGCTTTTTGTTAATAACAACACAATCCAGCTACAGCTGCAAAAACAAAGTTCTGCTGTAAACAGTGTTTAGGATTGGCTTTTGCTCCCAGCAAGGTTGATCCAGCTGATCTTAAGCATTCAGAGTCCATTCTTAATCATGGACTGCTCTTCAGTTTCTCTTTTTTTAAAAAAAAAAAATTGTAAAGTTACCTATCATTGTTGAAGTATCAGAATAATGCCAAGCAATTGCAAGATAACTAACTATATTAATCCCAAAAGAAGCAAGACGCGATTTCAGTACAAAACAAGTTAAAACTCTTGTGTTTTCTTAGTACTTTTGTCTAGCTAGATGCTGCAAAATTTCAACGTGCACATGTCAAATGCAGTGCTCAGAGACACAGGCTTAGCATTTCATACCCCGTCATTCAGCTGCTTCTGGGTTATAACCACCAACGGTAAATACTTAATTATGCTTTATCATTCTGCTATCGTCCTAACTATTTAAAGCCTGAAAATTAATCAGTATCTCAGGTGAGAGGTTGAAAATTAATCAGTATCTCAGGACACGCTCCTCCTTTCCATCTGTGCCTTTACTTCCCTGCTATTATTTGAAGAGGTTTACAGTTTAATGCACAACAAAGCACTTCCACAGCTGAGACACCACGTTACTTCATTAGGAATGCAAATAGCTCTTTTCCCCATGCAGTATGAACTAAATAAACACGTACACAAAATGCCTGCCCTTGCTGCAAGAATAAAGATCTTCGCTTCCTTAACAGCTCTGGAGCTGGAAAGAAAGAAAGCTTACAAATAAACTGCTGCATGTGTTACGCAAACAAATGACTGACCAAGTTTCAGCCCTGCAAGCAGAAGAGAAGGGATACTAATTTTGAAAGATATGACAACTTATGCTGAGTAACACCTGCAAAACTGCAAATTTCAACCCCATTGCATTGAAAATTAGAGAGGTTCAAACTAGTAAAAGTTCTAGTCCACAGGGAAGCAGCTGGTTTTACAATGCTGGCTTCTCAGTTTTCAGCTCTTTGTACAGATGCCCAGGCATTTATTACAATGCTTAACCTGCTGTAAAAGGCCCAGTAATGCGCAGAAGTCAGCATACCATCTCCACTGGGGCTACAAGGAAGGCAACAAAGAAATTGTTGCTCTCAAGGATGAGCAGAGGAAAGTCCAAGGAAGCAGGGCAAGAAGGAACAGGAAAATCAAGCAACTGGCCTGCATGTAAAAATAAAAAGCAGAAGAAAGACAAACAGTATATACAGAATGGCAAGATCAAGTTTAGTGTAAAAGCAGATGGAACTTTCTTGTCTTTAATTCATTACATTAAAAAAGATGTAATTACCTAAACACTAAGAGTGTAACAACTCTTGTTGTTGTTTTTTTTTTTAACTTTTAACAGGGACGCTGTGTGTCCATGAATCAGAAAGAGCTGTCTGTAAGACCATGGCTGTGCATACTACAAATACATCCAAAAACCACTGGGCAAGTTTGCTCCTGCATGCGCCATTGCCATAAAATAGATCATGAGGGAAATTGAGACGCTACAGAAAGCAAGGAACACATTCCATTTACAAGACTGATTACCCAGGCTAGCTAATGAAGTCAAGAAAAGTAAATTACTCTGTTTCACATCAAAGATCATTTGTTAAATATTCATTCACTACTTTCTCACAAATATGGAAATTTAAGGGAAGACAGTAATTTATAACACTGCATTCTCTGATTGAGGCCATACTAGTTTTGCCTTGAAGGCACAACTTACTTCTGAAGCAAGGTATTAGCAACCTTCAACAATGGACCCACCATTTCCTGAAGGACTTTATACCACTACCCTCCAGGCTTTATTTCCATTTCCTGCTGAAATCCAACGTCACTCCTCAGACGTGTCCTGGAGTTTCAAAGCTTCCAACCGTGTAGGTCGCATAACATTTTGAAACACAGAGAACACAAATTTGGAATAAAAGGCAATCTAGAAAAGTTAATCAGAAATGAGTGGCTTGTGTCATGGTAGCATCTCTCAACTGTCTGTATGAAGCACTATGACATTAACATTGCCTCAGTAAGGTCTTTATAAATATACAGAAGTCTATTGAGTTTACACTGCAGAAAAGCCCCACAGTACAGACCAGCAAGTGTGCTCTGAGGAGGTAACGTATGCTTTCAGTGAACATCCTAAGTTTTCAGACATCAGAACAATTTCCATGAAGACAGTAAACAAATGGAAAGAGAAGTGATCTTAACACGCTGGCTGGAAAGCAGACATTTTCAAAGTTTACATTTCAGAACCACAACTGTCAAAATAATCATTAGACTGGGGAAAAAAGAGTGTTCAGGGAGCTGTTTAGATAAGAAACATCATGACCCTTAAATTTTATTTTTAAAGTGACTGCCAGCTGTTACAAATTTTCAACAACTTTCTGGCTCCAAAGAGATGACAGTGGGGACTGAAGTTTACTTAGCCTTTTTGCAGGGTCATACTCTTAGGTTTCAGGTTAGATGACAGAAATTCCCTCACTCTGACTCAGCTCTCTAGAGGCATTCACTAACTGCAACCAGCATACGTTTCTCTTTGAAAACGCAGGTTCCCACCACCTCTGGCAAATCTCACCTTTAGGAGTTCAGTACTTTTTAACTTACAGTGTGAGGGCTGAGGACTAGCGCCAGAAATATTCTTCCAACAAAACCGGGTCCTGGCCAAAAACACACCGCCACTACATTCAGAGAGATGAACATTTCACCGTGGCTCATTTCCAGCTACCCACTGCCGATGTACCAGCTCACCGCTTCCCCACCAGATTTCACCAGCCTGGGTCGCAACCCCAAAACTAACCGGGGAAGAGTGGAGGAATTTAAATGAGATCGATACGGAGAGAAACGTTAAAAAATTGAACCAGATGACCCGGGGGATGGGGACGAATTTTCCCCTAGGTCACCTATGACCGGCTTCGCTTCTTTACTTCCAAAGATCACCTGCCTCCTGCAGGTGACAAAACCCACAGGGGCTGGAAGGCGGCTCCTCCCGGACCCGCTGGAAGTGAAGTCCTCCCGGCGGCGTCTGTCCGCCCTCCCCTCCCGTCCCCTCATAGCTCTCCGTGCCCAGGCACGGCCGGATCCCTGC
>VXAK01010439.1:20010-30731 GCA_013399435.1 Arenaria interpres | reverse complement strand
TTTTTAACAATACATAACCATTTACTGAAAAAACCCACAACTAGTTCAGTCTCTAAAACACCTTTAGAACTGGTACTTATTTTATCCTGTATTCATCAATTATAAACAGTCAGAAGCATATTTACCTCTCTGTACTCTCTAAGAGCTGCTGCAGGATGAGTATTTCCAGCAAAGGTCTCATTGTCGGTAAACACAATGAAGACATCAGCAGCTGTCTGAGTTTTCTGAGCCCATATCATTGGAAGGGAACAATCAGTGGTACCCATTGGGATCTTAAAAGAAACAAAATTATAAATGGAACACATTAATACAAAAATCAGTAAACCATGGAAAAATTACCTTTTACGTAAGCTTCAAGTTTTATCACACACAGAGGCTTCTTTGTTAAACAATAGTTCACTTATTCATTTCACTTCGGTTTTGTTCAGGTTCTGCTTGGGTTTTTTCACATTCTTTTTGCACTAACTTGACGTGACCTAACACTGCCATTCTAAATTGCAATGTTAATACCTGGCATCTGAAATAATGACATTTGCTGGACTTTCTCTAAATAAAAGCAAGAAAAATATCCAGTGTTTTATTATACAGATACAGGCTAAACCCAATACTAGAACTGATTACAAAGAAAATAAATTGTAACCATTGTAACTGTTGAGACTTCTAAACTCTGACATTAGCAACAGCTACTTCCTATTTTTTTTAGATTTTTGTATTTGTTTGTTTTTACATACTTCATACATTTTCACTAATACTTGAGGTAACGTCATATCGGTCGTCACTGGGCAAGGGACCATTTCATGTGAAAAGGCAACAATATGGGAATCCTTCTCAGTACGTGCGACAACCTGAGAAAGAGGAAGACAAAAATAATTTAGTTATATTATTCATAATTTTTAATGTCTCAATCAAGGCATTCCCTACCGAACACACAACATGACATATGCTTTCGTATTTAAGTCACCACGGCTCCTCATACGCAGTAATGCTTCACTCTACGCTTTAAATATTCTGTAATATTACTGCAAATAAGCATTACAAAAATCAGAGCTAAATAACTGCTCTAACTATTGTAACTAAAGATACTTCCGTATTTCTTCTCTCCCCTCTGACATGAAACACTAAATATTTTCAAACTCACACAAAAGTTTGACTCCTCTGTAAGATATATATACAAGAAGTTTTAGAAGATCAAATTGAGGTGGAAGTGATTGTGATACCAGGCCCATATTGATAACTCAATACACATAAGAATTATCCCAAAATTGCTTAATCTAATCTGTATTACTCTATGAATGCTTCTGAAAAAAAAAGTATTTTCATAAATCAAATGCATTTGATTTATACTGGAAATGAACTTCTTCAAATTATCTTTCTGGATTTGGTTGCCAGTAGCTTTAAGCATCCAGTCAACCAGTAAAACACAAGGTCACATCTTCTGTACCCAAAAAATATTGTATGTCAGTTTCCTTCTGATTTCTAATCAACTATAAAGCACCTCTGTATCAAAAGAGCAGCTCAAGCTGCAAATAGTTATAAATAATGTGCGGGAAGTGTCCCTGCCCATGACAGGGGAGTTGGAACTAGGTATCTTTAAGGTCCCTTCAACCTAAACCATTCTATGATTACATAAAAGAAGTTGAACGCCTCACCATACACATTGCTGCTGCAACTGTGCTAGCATTGAGCACGCTCCCCAAAACTTTTTGTGTCATTGATGCACTGACATCAACTGCAACTAAGAAACGTTTTCCTGTTGGTTCAACTGTCTAAAAGGAAAAAAGAAGAAAAAAAAAACAAACATAGGTACACATAATTAATATATTAATTTCTTCTTCCTCCTCCTGCTTTCAATCCTAGATGTGGGGATTTTTTTTATTCTTTCTGGGATAACATTAGGACAATAATGTTGCAACAAGCTGAATATATCATGAAGTNTGGGATAACATTAGGACAATAATGTTGCAACAAGCTGAATATATCATGAAGTTTTAATTTTTTTTTAATAAAATCCCAATTCCTAATATTTTTGTTATAAAGTTTCAAAATTGTTATCCACCCAACAAACTTTTCTTGACCATTTTATAAGCTTTCAGAAAAGAGAGAATTCTTAAAAAGCTATATTACCTTGAAAGTTTTGTAAAACGAGGCATCTAAAGCTTCTAAAATGTCTTCATCAGGACGCCACCAAAGCTTCCCTCTGCTTCCGTGTCCAGCTTTGTAGGTTTCTAATGCAACCAAAATATGGAATGGATGTATTCTGCCCTACAGGCAAAAGAAATCAACCGTAAGTTTTTGAAAATCTGAACTCCTTAAAAAAANGTTTTTGAAAATCTGAACTTCTTAAAAAAAAAAAAAAAGTAATAAACTAAAACTAAAAATCAAATCCTACAACAAAAATCTCTGGGTCACTATATTGTTACTTTAAATTTGAAGAGTTTGTGCAGTCTTTACACAGCTGTTGAACAAACTGATCCTTGTCAGTTACTGGTAATGGACCTCATTCCTTTTCCAGAATCCTCCAATGAATCCCAAATGTTATGCCATCACCAGAACTTTAATGAAATTTCACAGCTCTATCTATGATTGTCCAATGCTGTTTTCTATCACAGTCTTAGAGTAAGAGGAAGTCCCTGTCCTGCTGAAGGGAAAGGAGTTGAGCTAGGGAAAGAACAAACTTAGAATCACAGAATGGTTCCAGTTGGAAGGGACCTTAAAGATCACGTAGTTCCAACGCCCTGCCATGGGCAGGAGCAACTTAAAAGTTTTGTATCAGATACAGTAAAATTTGATAAACAAACTACTTTCAGAATACAGCATTTATTTTCCTTCTACTGTAAGAAAACAGTCCAAATGTTTTCTTCTTTTTTTGCTTTCCCTACATAAACCAAACCAGTGTCTGCCACACACTAAGTATTCTAAACCACTTCTTTGCTTTGCTTTACTGATTTATCAACCTTTTGTTATCTTTCTCCTCAAGGGAAAACATTTTGTTATTTTTTTCCTCACTACCAGCAGCAAACCTTAGCAAATCTGATTGCCTGTCTGTTTTCTTTCTTCCATCAAGGTATTGTGCTACCATCTTTGCTCTCCCTTCTCCAGTGCCTAAGTAGCTATGTATGGTTAAAACAGAAAGCAGACAAAGGGAAGGGCAGTGGGATGGGGAAAAAAAAAAGGACGGGTTGCTCTTCCCAATTCAACTACGGTCTTGAAGAAGTTAAGCGTTCTGATTTTTACCTCCCCAACTCACAAAACTATCAGAAAAAGCCACTTGTCTTCTCCATCTCCCATTAAATTCCTGAAAAATTTTGTTCTCCCTTTGGGAGAAATTTTTGTTCTCCCTCTTTTCTCCTCTTATTTTCTCACCTCTTTGATGGATAGTAAAGCAATCTGAAAGGAGAAAGCCTCTTTTTCTGTCTTCTTTTTCCTCTCAGCTGCTATGCTAGTTTCTTCACTCACTTCCTAAGATCCTACAGAAGTGACTTCCAGTCACTTTTCAAGCTTGTATTGCTTTTACATTACAAGGCTCAGAAGCAACAGATGAACCCAACAGGCAAAGGTTGCCCCAGCCCTAATTTAAGAAAAGATCCTAGCTGTCAATCTACTTAATTTGTACAAAAGCTTCAGAAAAAGAGAGGGGGAGGGGGGAAGTCAAATGAGAAATGATATATGCAAGCTTTAAAATAAAGGTGCAGGTATTCGACTCGTTTTTTTAAAAGAATAAACTATACATTTCCTCCAAAGAATACACCTTTTATTTTGTAAGGAGGTTGTCTGAAGAAATACAGTTTAGGAAGAGATTAGAAACCGCAAATGCTGTCACTGATTATGACAACATTCTTACCTTTTTTAGCAGTTTCTCATTTCTTAGTCTTTCACATACTATTGCCACTTCTGAACCTCGTGGTTCAAGCACTGAATTTGCCGTCAGTTTTCCTAAATTTCTCAACAATACAGAAATAGACATGTCCTTCAGCAATGCCTTCCAAACCTATGATCAAAGAAAGAAAAGGGAAAAAAAAAAGATAAGATTCCCAAACTACAAGAACTGACATCTGTACATTAAATAAGTGTGTTTTAAAATAAAGGTACAGGTTACATGAAAATCTTCATGCTTTTAAATTAGGTACTTGCATAAATAACTTGAAAAACAGCATAAGGGCTATTTATGGAACTCTAAACTTAAGACTCTGAAAAGCGTTACCCTAAAGAGAATACAAAGCTAATGAAGTTCACTCACCTCCTTAGATTTCAGATGGTTTGTCAGGAGATGCTCTCTAACTAGACCATATTCCTCTATCAGATGAATAACTTCCAATTCATCTTTTGTGCGTTTCACTTTCTCCACAGCCTCCAGGTACTTCAAGAGTTTTTCAGTCTCAGCAGAAACTGCTTTGTCTTTATAAGCCTCTTGGACATCTTTCCACCCTTTGGTGATATATTTAGTGACTATAGCAATTCCTATTGAAAAGAAAAATATTTTCCAAGCAGGATTACTGTCTTTTCACTGGCATGTATCATTCTAGCAAGCAAAGGCGTTAACAGGTATCATTCTCAGACCAGCCAAGCAGCTATGAAAAAGGTCAGCCACACACAACTTAGAGTACTAGCTTAATTACTGTATTATTCTCCTTAGAAGCAAGGAGCCTAACGTATTTGGAACCAACAGATCTTCCCAAGTAATGAGAAGGTGTTACGTCATCATTTGTTAACAAATAGGAAAAAACTGAGGGAATTGTATTATTTTCTCTTCTCTTGACATAAGGAAGAAAAAGAAGGAATAAACCCTGTTCACCTTGAAGATAAACAGGTCAGTTTCTGATATGACCACTCATATTTTTAAGGTGCAATTTGCAGGATACCATCACTAAGAAATCATCAGTCTACAATGGTACTTGGGTTTCCAAAATAGTTCCACAGTAAATATAAAAAGCTTAAAACCACAGTATTTTCAGGTAAATAAAACTTCATTACCTTCACTGGCAGGTTTTAGGTGGGACAACCTCAGAAGATCTTTATGAGACCAACCACTTCTTTGTTTATATTTTGTAACTGCTAAAGCAACAGCCATGCCATTCTTTCCATTGTACCAATCTGCAACAGCTTTCCTCAGTGCACGGCCCCACATGCCGCATTTCATGCCCTCCTTCAGATCTTTTTTAAACTGGATGAAAGTAAAGAGATGGGTCGGTATGCAACACACCTCAGGAACAGCTTTAAATGCCGCTTGTTTTGTTTTTGCATCAGAACACTGTGAGCAAATTGCAAGAGCAAAAAGCAGGGGCTCCTGTTTTGCTGCTCTGCCTTCTTGACTAAATGTCTTTATTTCTTGAACAACTTCACAACCTCTACCCTCTTCAATCAGTCTTATTAAAGCTTGTGCATTTTCAAAGCCCAGCTTCTGCTCCTTGATGTAGTAAGTACCACCTTCTGAACCAAAACACAAGAAACGTTGCAGTCGATTCATATCGGTGACATGCCACACATAACCACTTTCAGAGTTCGGCACCTGCTTTTCATTCGAAAGTAGCACTTGGTTTTCCTCGTCCTCCATTGTTTACACTTCCAAGAGGTCTGCTGAAAGAATAACAAAGTTTATTAAGAACTATTGTTAAAACCTGATGACTCTACTCTTTTATCACTTCTCAGCAAAGTAGGTACATCTTATCTATACACTTGCAATTTTCCCTTCATAAATTTGGTAAGACTATACTCTAAGTATGCAATAATACGTATCAGTTAGGGGAAAAGAGACAAGAAAAAAAACTCTTGAGTTACAACAGTGACAAAGTTATTTTCTTAAAATCAACTTAGCAACTACTTAACCCAAATAAGTGGCACACAGAAAACACAGCTGGTGTTATGCCCTTTTGCCACCAATGTATTGCACCACTTTCTTGGGTAGACTTTTGAACTGCATACTAAATTGCTCAAAACTCGGATCTTGCCCTACTCTATTTTGCTGAAGAATTGGTAACGCTGACTAACTGAAGAAACATGATGCTACAATAAAGAACTAAAATATGGAAAAACTGTTTTCCGTACATCACGAAGACTTTGTGAGAGTTTAAATATGGTGGGTTTCAGTGAGGCTTAGACAATAACTTTTTAACAACCGACAGTAGCTCAAGAAAAAAAATATTTTTATTACAGGCTCAAATGGTCTCCTGTTTCAAGTGAAATCCACAAAAAACACAAAGACATAACAACAAATTCTGTACTGCTTGACATTTGAGGTTAAGAAGATCTTTTGCACAAAAATTCACAATCTTTCAGGTCTTTATATGTATACACTCTTGAGTTGCAAGAGAATTCCTCTGTAATATTTGCAGGCAACAACACTGCTCCTACTTAGAGGACATCTAGCATGGTAAAATTCAAGCCATCACATGTAAATGGAAATAAATGCAGGTGAAATGAAATCAGCAGGGTAAGGAGAAGAAAATTCATCATCNTTTAAAAAAAAAAAAAGCACCAATAATCCACTGCATCAAACCGCATATATATCTTAAAACATGCACACACTAAAGTCTGAGCACACACAAATGTCATTTCAAAGAAATCCACTTAACAATTTTTAAGTACTGCTGATATCTACTTTTGACATGCTTGCTGGGATACTGAAGATAAAAGCCATTTTGCTTCATTTACCAGGATAAGCTAGCACAAATAAATGTGACTAATATAGACGGAATTTTTTTCCCCAGTTTAGGTAAGTAACACACTGATTTACAAACAACTTCCCTTCTTTGACAGAATTGTCCTTTCTCTGCAAACAACTAGAAATGCACTCTTCCTCCGTTCTTGCCTATCTGCAGTGATGTGCTGTCTGCATCCAGAATTAAATGATAAATAATCATCAGTGCTCCTATCATATTCTATATGCTGCTAAAACCATAAAAATAGAAGCCACATGATGATACCTGGCTTAAAAATGCAGGTTTCAGTTTAAAATTAACTAAGAAATACCTTTCATGGTATTATTCAGAACACCAGTGCTCAGCTATTTTTCTCTGCGCTTAAACATTCTAACCATGTTTCCTGCCAAACCAATTTAAATACACATCACGGTTGAGGTGACTTTTTCACTGACATCTGAAACGTGCAAATACACTGAAAATAACAAGAGTGGTGGTATTCGCAATGCATGAACACCGTATCAGTGTTCAGCGTAACTTAGCTGGTTTCATTAAACAGTAGGCAACGTTTAATAATAAACATACAAAACACAAACAAAAAATTGTGAAATCACAGTGTCCATTAGTTTATTTATCAGAAAAAAATGGCATGTTGAAAGATACTGAAACCCACCATCATCTCAAAGCAAAAATAAGAATGGGAAACATAAGGGACCATGCACGAGTAACAAGATCTCTATGTATATGAAATCTTGAGAATAATTTAATGTTGCATCTTCCATACCCCTGCTATAGTAAATTTTACTACATTAAAATGAGACTAATGGGAAGACTCTTCTCAGTCACCTATGGATCACCAAGACTTAAACTGAAATGGAAGCACCATGTCTTTGGTTAAACAAAACACTTATGATCTCACTTTGCTGATAATATTAAGAAATATCAGCACTGGTTTGATTAGTTTATAGTTTTTTCCTGTATTTTTCCATCTGATATGTCCATTTTATCTTAATTCTTACTTGGAGAGTCTCATTCGTCTTCACACGCTCATTTTATAGTTACAAATACTAAGTAGCTACCATTGTCATCACCACCCTGAGAACAGCAACAAAACCTAAATGAAGTAATTATAACATTTCTAAAATTACAACTAATACTTATCTGGTTTGAAATCTAGGTTTATTTATAAAATACCGTAACACAAGATCTGTATTTCCACCAAAGCTATCATCCTGAAAGGCAAACAGTTCACTACTTTACTGTCACGTGAACATGCCGTGCAATGTTAATTATATTGTATTAAAGAACTTTAAGAGCTAACAATCAGAGAAAAAAATTCTCCTTCTGCACTTTTCTATTAAACTGTATATCAAACCTAACTTACGCATGTTAACAGTGGATACTTTTTATGTTTACGTGTTTTGTATGGACTTGTAGCACTGAAGAGGCGTGTGGTAGCATCCACAGGATTTTGACTATGGCTTCTAACACATATTTTAAAAGATTGTTGCAAATGTACACTTCTAGTTTTTCTGAAGCTTAGCTCTTTAATTTGCCTTCTTAGGAATATACTATGAGCTACAAAAAGCGGTGCTGTTATGATTTTCACTTTTTGTGAAGCTTCACTTTCACTCAGCCCTCGAAGTCATCTTCTCAAATGGAACACAGTATTTCACAATGGAATGAAGTGCCTGCAGTACTTATCCCATCAAGAATAACTACGTCAAGCCTTCTGAAATCTTTAATAAAGTTATTAATGCCTTCTACTAAGCACTCTAGGATACAAAACAGACTTATCTCAAACGGCTTATTGCTGTCGCAGGGATTTACAAAGAGCTTCAAACCAACGTAATCTTTTGGATGCTAATACAAATTGTAAATTCCTTAAAATAAATTTATATTTTAAAAATTACCCTTGAAACCTTTAATACCTCATCCAAACCACTAATTTCACTATTAAACAGTCACACTAGAAGTATAAATTTAAACATTGCCAGGTTCAACTGGAAAAGCACTTATTCAGTGTTGAACAATTTAAATGACGTTGGTCATTTCTAACTCCTGTTTTATATTTCAACCTCACAAGTTCCCGAAGCTATTCCCTCCCTCTAACCAGTCCTTCTCCTCTGCCCAGACCTCAAGTTTGTTTACTGCTTTAACCCCTGTACAACACAGACAACTTTCACCCTTGCAGATGGATAAATGCAAATACGTGCTTAATGTTTGCTCTACCATAACCCTACTCTTCATTTGCTGAGCTGAAGCAGTGAACCTGAATTTCAAATACTCGTGGAGGATTTATCAATGATATTCTGATATCAATGATATTCTGGCTCCATAAGCATTTCCAATTTCTGAGCTACTTGAATGCAAACAGCAACGTGAAAAGCCTTGAAAGTCACAGATTAAATACTTTATCATGAAAACTACTGAACTACAATTGATGGTTGCTCACCGTTATTAATGAAAGAGAGAAAAACACTAAGGGAATTTTTTTATATATTCCAAACACCATATAAATTAATCTCTAACTACAATATGGCTCAGACTGGTCTACAACTGCCTATACAGCAGTTACATCTTGATTGACAAGTCAATATATTTATGTTGCTGTACCATAACATGATTGAGTTTATAAATTAACCTGTTATTTTCTATGATTTTTACAGTTCACCCCTAGCTTTCCTAAGAAATGAAATGTCTTACAGTACAAGTTGCAGGTACACAGGGGGGAAAAAAGAATAAAGAACAGAGCTTTAACACAACTACAGGTTGTAACTTCAGGTCTTAAATTTAACTGCTACGTTAACAAAGATGAATCAAACCTGGCAGTGAAAACATATGGAATTAAATTTTGATCAGCCCAGATCCTTCATGAAAAAAAAATCCATTGGCATTTTAAAGACAGCACTTCAATTTTTTTTTCATATACTTCAAAACCATATACGCTTCCTTCTCTAAGAAACTGCTTTCTCCCACTCTCGTCTCAAAAATTCTGTATAGGCATTAAACTGAAGATTATAAATAATGTCTCCTAGTTTATTGACCTGAGAGAGTATAAGCATCACACTCAGCTCCGGCTCTAACAAAATACAGCTGCACTACAGCAGAGCTCTGACGATGGTCTTTAAGGTCCCTTCCAATCTAAACCAGTCTATGATTTTACTGCAGAAAATAAGCATCTCTATGTGACAAGAATGCTAGGAGGATGTTTCCCAAATGACTTATGGCACGATCACCAGCATGATGACAGTACAGGAGATAACAGAATATATGAACCACGTACTTACTCAAAAAAATTCTCCTGTAGAATTTGCTTAAAAGTCTACTTGCTTAAATAATTTATTGACTGGAGGGAAAAGGTAGCTTAGCTGACGTTGAACGGAATCATGAAGAAAAAGCATCTAAAGTTGATACCCGAAAAATCTGTGAGTTTAGCTGCCAGTTCCTATACGGATGATAAATACAAGCGACGGCGGGCAGACCAGTAACCCCAACCCGAGGCGCCCTGTAATCCCCTGACGGGGTTTCCAAAGCCCAGGTGCCGAGCGGGAGGTGGCCATTGCCCGAGACGGCCTCTCCCCATTCCTCCAACATCCGCCCGCACCGCCCTGGCCGCGGCTGAGACGGAGGAGGGGAAGCCCACCCCCCCGCCGGGCCGCGAGTCCACCCGGGGCCCGCCCGCTCCTCCCGCCCTCAGCGCTCCCCCGGGGAGGCGCGACTTGCCTGCGAGGCCGCAGCCTGGGAGGGGCCGTAGGGCAGGGCCTGCCCGGCCCAGCGCGGCCTCCGACGCCCAGCAGTGGCGCGGTTACCGGGCCACCGGGCGATGGGGAAGAGAGGGCAGCCGGGGACGGCGGGTGGTGGCGGAGCCGGCTCCGGCCGCCGGAGGGGGACAGGCAGAGCGGGTCGGGCGGCTGCCCCGGATCCAGTCCCCGCCACCGCTTCCTGCTCCCGCCCCGCCTCACCATAGAGATGACAGGGGCGGCGTGGGCCGCGGGGCCTGCCGGGAAGGGAGCGGCGTGCCTCGGCCTCGCAGCTTAAGTGGCCCGGTCGGTGGCGGCGCCGAGCCTGAGGCAAAGAGGGAGG
>VXAK01010439.1:1828-19997 GCA_013399435.1 Arenaria interpres | reverse complement strand
GAAAGAGCGAGCGAGTAAGCAAGCAGCGCCGGCCGCCGCCATCATGTCGGCAGGGAGCAGCGCCGGCGAGTGGTGCCTCATGGAGAGCGACCCGGGGGTCTTCACGGAGCTCATCAAGGGCTTTGGTGAGGGAGAAGCAGAAGTGGGGCCGGGGCCGGGGTCGCGTCGCGTCGCCGGGCAGGCGGTGGGGCTCTGAGGCCGTAGCCCCGCGGGTGCGAGAGTAGCCCGACTGCTGCGTCCAGCAGGACCAGCCCGGCTCCCTTGCCGAAGGGCGCGGGGGCCCTGGTGGGCTGAGCTCGGCCGCAGCGTGGCTGCGGGCCGGGCGGGCGGGGAAGGGGACGCGGGGCACGGCGAAGGTTGGGCTGGGCGCCGGCGTAGCCAGCGGTGCCGCTGGGGTGCGGGGAGCGCCGTAAACGTGCTCCCGCGGANAGCTTCTCCCGCGCTCCGGCGCCGTCCCGCCCCGGCAGCCTACGGGTCTCACGCCTACCCGCCAAGGGCAGCGGCCGGTCTCCCGGCCGAGGGGGGCAGTGGGGGCCCTGAGCCGCCGCTTCGGGCTGCCCCCGCCGCGGCCCAGCCGTTCCCGCGTTCAGAGGGGCGGGCCGTGCCGGGGAGCCCGTCCTGTCACCCAGGGCGCACGTAGGCTGCTGCTGGGGAGCTGGGTAAGCACATGCTGCCGCGGGGAGAAGAGCTGCCTTTGCCCAGGGCCACCCGACAGGCGTTCGGGTCGTGTGGCAGCAGGCTGGGTTAGGGAGCCCCCGGGAGAGAGGGGACGAGATGGGAACCGGCTGTGACCAAGCTGAGCTGTGGCGCTTGGCAGTAGGTTGGGTAGCCTGCGAGAGGCTGCTGTGCATTTTATTACATGAAATTTTATGTTAAATTGTGTTTAATATTCTTAGCAATACTGTTATTGTATGGCTATGACAACAGATAAGTCTACTCAGGTTTTTGGCCAAAGAAGCGAAATGATTTTATGCTAGATTACATTGATTTATCATTTGTCACATCTTTCTCTCTCAAGTGAAGTCCAGACATGATTCTCCTCTTGTGTTTCTATGTAACTAATAGATGAGTCTTCCATGTACTATGTATTTGAACTTTTGTGGCTCTGGAAACATCTTGCTTGAGTATTTATTTACAGTATTTTCAGTCTACTACCATGGGTAATTTTGTCTTTCTCTAGAGTCGCATGTTTTAAGTTTTTGAGTAGCTGATAATGTCTTTAAAAAGAATATTATTTTCAGTTGAGCAAAGGACGTGAGGTGAACGAAGACATGTTAATCTCTTCTGCTTCTTTTTTAAATGCAGCTGTGTTATAAAGATAACATCATCATACACAGGAGAAATTCTTGAAATTCTCTTGACCTGTCTTGTTTGTTTGGTCTGTGTTCTTTAACGAAGGTGCGTTAAAGCCTGTAAATAGACTTTTTCATAACCTGGACATACAAGTTGTAAATGTTACCATAGTTCTTTCATGTGTCTGTCTTTACTGTCTGTGTCTCTTTTAAATGGGGTAGTTGAAGAAACTTGTATTTTTCCTTGTTTCAGGTTGTAGAGGAGCACAAGTTGAAGAAATATGGAGTTTGGAACCAGAGAACTTTGAAAAATTGAAGTAAGGCACTTCTCTCACTCTTCTGTGGTTTTTATTTATAGTTGTATGAAGTCATTTTATTTATGTTTCTTTATGAAATAATGTGTACCAAGCTCAGTGGATTTTTTTGGTGGTTTGGTTGATTGTTTTTTTTACTGTTGTTTTTTTCTTCAGTTTCTGTATAAGTTCATTAGCATTTTGATTTAATTGAATACCTGCTTTTCTGGTTTCAGAAAAAGAAACTAATAGCAGCTAGAATGTGAAAATAGATTTCTAATTGTTTTGTCATTGGCTTGCATTATATCCTTCGATAAACTTCTGTTCCTTGCTTTATCTCCCTTCTTCCTCACGTAACATGATGTTGTATCTATTGCCTTAAATTAATTTAGTATACTTAGGTACTTTTGTAACTTGTTTTTCCTGCAGAACCACCTCCACATGTATGTGAAGGCAAATAGTCGTCTTATTATATCAATCATTGTCAGTTATATGGAACAGTTCTGCCCTTATTAGGCAATATTAATTCTTCTACCACGTTGTCCATGACGCATTGAGTGTTACCCATGTTCACGTACAAGATTTTAAAAGGACAATGTAATATAACCCAGATCACGCTCTGTTCCTGTGCAGATATCCTATGCTTGTATAACTAATCTTTCAGAAGATGTAGTTTTAGAATTTTTGTCTGACTGAAGATATTTGACAAGTGGTGCCTGAATGGCAGAAATGTTAATTGAGAAGTGGTTTATTTGCTTCATCAGAATATTGCCTGTTTTGTTCATAAAGTGACAGCCTTGTTTCCTTGTGCAGACGGGTGTATATCTTTCTAGTCATGAGTGATGGCCAGCTGCCTTCTCACGCATACGTGCAATATTTTAACTTAAAAACTAAGAGTTAATGTAATAGCACATAACACTTTTTTAATTCCCTCTGTGGACCCACTGTTTAAAAAGGCACCTCAGATTTCTGGTCAGAGCTTAGGAAAAGTATCTCATACAGTACAGTAGTATGTTGACCTTTTGTAGAAAAAACTTGTCCGGATGACCTTAAAAACAGTTTGATACGATGAATAAATTTTTGCTTAATTGTAGCTGTAGATTTTGTACAAATAGTTTCCCTTACTAATACACTTTTGGTTTATGGGAATACTAAATACAGTGTAACTTGCACGAATAGCTGTTTACGATGCAAGTCTGAAGAGCAAGACACAACTTCAATGGAAGGGAAAACTGGATTTGTCATACTTCTCAGAGAGATAACTCAAAGCATGAAGTTTGACAAGAGCTTCTCTTATCTTTGAGTGTTTCATTTATGCCTAAAAGGATTACCAAAACTCTAGTTCCAGCTCTTGTATATGATTGACAAATGTTTTGATAGCTATTTGTAACTAACAAATTCAAAAGCGTGTTGTGCAACTGTAAGAGTTACAGTAACCAGGAGAACTGGTCCTGACTTAGGAAAATTACTGACTAAATGCTAATTCAGTGGGATGGTTTAGCATATACAGAAAGAAGCCTGGAGTGGGTTCTGCATTCTTAAAAGACCACGTCTGCAAATTTCAGTGCAGGTTCCTTAAGTTTAGAAATAAATAATTAAGATAATTACTGTACCAGCATACAGTTAAATTATAATAGAGGTTTCTGGCTTTGATTTTCTTTTTTCTTTTTTCCTACCCATTTTATTTTTTAGGCCAGTGCATGGGCTGATTTTCCTCTTCAAATGGCAGCCTGGAGAGGAACCAGCAGGTTCTGTTGTTCAGGATTCCAGACTGGATACAATATTTTTTGCTAAACAGGTATGACGAGTTCAGTATTTTTCTTAGATATATAATGAAACATGGCTTTTTGTTAATATATGCACAAAAATTAACATTTTACAAGGTGAAATAACTTTAACAAATCCTGCGAGACTAGGGATTATGTACTAATCAGTTCGATCTGTCAAGTCAGCCAAAAATATCCTTGGTTATGGAAGAGTAAAGCTCTTATTTATTTGTCAACCCACTCCTATAAGAGTAAGTAGCTCTTCTGTGCAATAAAGAATTACCTGGTAAATGTTCTCAGCAGAATGAGCATATTATTTTTTTGAAACCACTTTCAACAAAGTCTAGGAAGAAATATTTATTTGGGTCCAGTTCTTATTTCTTGTTTCTCAAATCCTCTGCATCAAGAGGAGCATAGCTCTAGGATAACACTTTCCTGCAGGAGTTTGCAGACCATTTTGGCATGGAAGTTTAAATATTTAAATCAGTTAGGTGAGTTTAAATTTAAAATTACAGGAAAAATTGTCTTCGCTTATATAATCCATTGTGCTTTATTAAATACCAAGTAGTATTGAAATTCTGTGTTAGCTTTGACAGGCTACTGTGTGTATTTTTTTGCAAGCAAGAAAAACAAGAGAAAGTAACCAGACTGAAAGTAGGAGGACTTAAAAAAATAGGAGCAATAAATATTTTTAGTTCTTTTTGAAGACCTGCTTCTCAAACAATGATAAATGTAACAGTCCAAACAAGAAGTATAACCCTATGTGTGTTAATTGCAAAGCATTCATATCAAAGAGCAAATTATTAGGCTTTCTATCAGGAGTGATGCAGACTGGATGTTGGTTTGGGGCTGGTTTTTTTGTTTATGGTGGGTTTTTTCGTTGTTGGGGGTTTTTTTGTGTGTTATTTTTTCCTCCACAAATGTTTTGTATGTAAATTTCAGGACGTAAAGAAGTCTCCACACACTTGTAGCTAAAAGTATAGCAATATGGAAAGCAATGGAAACATTTGGTATATCTATAGCTCTCCTGGCCACTCTGTGCATGTGCCTCTGTTGTGCGGATAATCATCTTTAATTTGTTTCTTTTATAATCACCTTCTGGTTTCATGCTATTGTGGATTAATTCATTCTGGGATCTTTTTTAATACTGTTTTCTTTGTTCTTCCACGGCTGCAGCTCTTGCCAAGCAGTATCCATCATTCTTATGATACAATGATCAGCAGTAATTTGCCAAAGATCTTTATAGGTTGATGGGTCTGGTAGACGCTGATTTAGGTTGTGATTTCTACCCAATCAAACATACTGTTAGCGATCAGTAGGCTGTGGCTACAGAATAGCCTTGATGCAAAGAACCTCAGGGAAAATCCTTGATAGAACTCTCAAAGGGTAGTTGTGTGGCAGGAGGAGATTACTCTGTGAACCCAGTGGGGGTTTTTTTAAGATGAGGGCAGTTTTACCCTCATTCAAGGGATTTGGTCTTTCTTGTTTCCTGTGAGTAGATGAGGTTCTCCCAGAATTACCGTTCTTGTGGATGCTGGAAAGTTTCAAAGCATTTGTCTGCTTGCTCTACTTCTTTTTCTTTTTTTCCCCTTTCCACTTCCCTTTTTGAGGCATGATACTGCATTTAAAAGCAAGTAGCTAAAAGGAGCTTTGTTGAGCTTTAAGTTGGAATTGCAGAATGTACATCAGAAAATTTAAATAGTGTTAGACTTGCTGACAGAAACAGAAAATTAAAGGCTAACAATAAAAAGTCTTCTTTATTTTGTAGCTTTCTTTGAAACATTCATATTTTACCATGTTCTTAAGCCAGAAATTCCTTCGTGAAGGTGTAGGAACTTTTTAATCTTCACCTTCCCTCATGCGATGTCTTTAAGGAGGATGTGCTGGAGTGACTCTAAGAATTCATTGATTTTAGCATGGAAAACAATTTCTAGAAGTGTTAACTATTTTAAAATAGTAGTACCTAGTTATGCCACTTGATGACATGAAATAGATGTTTCCTAAAATCATAGAATGGTTAGAGTTGGAAGGGACCTTAAAGATTATCTGGTTCCAGTGCCCCTGCCATGGGCAGGGACACCTCCCACTAGACCAGGTCGCTCAAAGCCCCATCCAGCCTGGCCTTGAACACTTCCAGGGATGGGGCATCTGCAGCTTCTCTGGTTTCATAAGTAACTTGCGTAGAGTTTAAATTAGAATATCTTTTTCATATTTTAGTATTGTCTGTTAGCAAAGTACAGTGGCTTAGCAAAATCAAAACATTTTTTGTAGACATAAATCAGATAAATGAAAGAAACTGGTTTTGATATTTTGGGGGGGATTTGTAATACCAGTTTAGGTTTGATGACTTTGACATTGGAAGAAGTTAACCTTGGTTAGAGATCCAACTTGACAAGCTACTTTTTTAGGACTGGTGGTGTTTTCTCAAGGAAATGGCTGATCTGATGATGAGAGCAGGTGGTCTTGGTCCTCTCAGTCTGTCCCCTTTTGACTTCATGGTTCTGTTCCTCTCTTGTGATGGCTCAGCAGTTCATTGAACTTCCCTGAGCCAGGGCAGCTCATCAGCCAGCAGTTTTCTGTAGATTCTCTGTGCATATTTTCTGGGCTGGTCTCCTGCAACATTATGAGATATATTTGTTCAGTGAGTCTGTACAGGCCAAAGCTGGTAAAAGTTAAGTGAGTGAGAACAGGAGTTTCTTTATAATGTAACTGAGGTTATTGCGTTTCTTGAAATCACAGTCTGTGAGTCCTTCTGAGTCACCCAGGAGTATAAGGGAAGAGAAGCATTAATATTAAATACTTCTACTGTAAAATAGCAACTCTTCCCAGGTATCATGCAACTGGGCTCATGGGTCTTTTTTATTTTCTTTACACATGTTTTAAGTCCAATTTCATGGTGGCTTTGAGGATGGGGTTTTATATTTCAAGAATCTTCTTCAGATGTCAAGATATTTTTTTTTTTATTTCTTAATTGCAAAAGTGATGAGCAAAATAACCATATGTTCATTTGTAGGCTGGAACCCCAGAACAAATATTTTTGTTTTCTGGGTTAGCAAAATTTTTATGACATTTAAGATTATTGGTCTGTTGATCTGTAGCTTCAAAACTGACATGACACTGGAGCCCTAAAAATCTCTAGAAGTCTTTGCCTCTTTTTCCTTTCCCCTAGGCTTTCTACTTTTAAATGTTACCATCTAAAGAGATCTGCTACAATCCATTTTACTGCAGAGAAGTAGCCTTGCTCATGCAGGATTCAGTAACTGTTAATAAGTAACAACAATTTACTATGGGAAATAAATGATGCTATTACAACATGGCTCCATTTCTGTTCAATTTTAAATAAATGTTCCATCTTAAACATTGTTTCATTTGGGAGGTGGGGTGGAACCTTAGCGAGATGTAAAATCTGCAGTTGTCAAACTGTCTAGCAAAACAAGTTTAAAAATGCATTAGGAAGCACAATTTTGGTAAGAAGCTTGTGCATGCGCTCATTTTACTTACATCCACTTTCATAGTGATGTTGTAGTTGAATTCCAGATGACAATTAGATCTTGTTCAAAGTTAAATCACGAGTATGTTGGGGGGGGAGAGGGGGGTGTTGAATTTTAAAGTCTGTCTAATATGCATGCATATTACAGGATTTTTTTTTTTAATGGTCACTTTTATGTCCACTCATGTTAAATTTGGCCTCCCTGTTATGCCTAGGTATGATTTGGTCCTCTATTTGAGGCCACAGAACTCTGGATGATCTTACATACCCTTTGAGCTAGGATACCTAGGCACAATGAGGTGAGTTAAGGATACAATTTCAGCCTTAACTCTGAATTTCCTGATTTCTGTGTTGCTTAAGTAGGCACTTGCTGTTATTTTTACCCACAGTGGCTACACGATTGTACCACTCAATGTATTCAGCTGCCTTCAGCACTGTTCTGAATAGCTGTATTCTGTGCTGATCACTGTGGAAGTGGAAGTGTTGTGACAAAAAAGAGCACCATTGTTGCAGACTTCTGTACTAAATTTTTTTAGTTTAATAAGATCTTCAGGTTTTATTACTGAAGTATTGGTATCATGCCTTTGTTTTGTGCTATGTATTTATTTATGCCGTATTGTGATGATAAAACATTGAAATTGTTATTAAAACATTGACTTCATTAATTGGGAATAAAAATCTGCATACCTTCAGAAGGAGGATCTTCTAAATGGTGCTGTTAATAACAAAACTTTGGTCTTTATTTATCTTTGTCCCTTAATGGAAGCATATTATATGTATTATTTTAACATTTCCAATACTTCTGTTGATTTCAAAATAAAAAATTTTGACTTTTTCGGGTTTGGTAGCATTAAGAGAAACCAGATATCTGTGTTAAAGCTAAACATGCGATAACAGATAACTTGTAAGAAGTAAAATGAACTTGCAACACACCTAATCAAAGTCAGATATTATCAGAAATTGAATATAACTATAGGAAGATTATATCTTAATAAAAATAAATACATAAAATTAGATAGGGTATTTAAAGAAGAGTAAGTTTCGGAACTTTGTCCTCAAGCTGAATTTTTCACATTGAGGCCAACTGTTTTGTAACATTGATGTGCTTAGTAAGTGAACCGCAGTGATTTGCTGGTTATACTACCAATTGCAGCACAGAGTTGTCCACAGGTAAACCATCAGGTAGAGGGTACAAGTCAAGAACTTAAAGTGCTTCAGCCTTAAATTGATCTAGAAACTCAGATTGGATCCTTAGGGAAAGATGCATGCTTATGAAGTTATGTATCTTAATTGAAGAATGTGTCAGAGTGGCCTATTCATATGGTTCCTTTATTTTAAGCTAAGCTTCATTTGATGATATGGTAATCTCATTTTTTTTCAAGATCATCTGATGTGCATATATGTATCTGTATATATATTGTTTTCTTTAAAATATTATTAAATACCCCTCGTAGCTTTGGTAGCAAAATCTTTGAAATATGAGTATCTGCTTTAAGTTGGAGTCCTGAATATTGATCAATCAAATATCTCACTGACTTTCTGGCCAGAAATATACAGGCAAATGTTGGGATTTATGAACTAATACAGAAAATCCTCTTACATGTCCTCAAGTCAAAATAAAAATCAGGGACAACCTGCATATATTGTCATGCTATCCAAACGCAGAAAATGTTTTCTGCCAAGGTTGAGACACATTAAGTAAGAGGTACATTGGAAATTAGGACGGGTGGGTATCCTGACCAATTTCTCACTCAGAGGATTTGCTGGCTTGTGTGTATAGCCGTGCTAGACTGGCTGGGTGCTTTGATAGGGTGCTGTGCCTGAGTGACAAATAAACCTTGCACTTGCCTGCGTATGGTACTGCAGTCACCACCACCTCCTCACTCTGTGTGCTCTTCACCCTGCCCACGAGCTACTTCTAGCTAGGTACCTCTTTCTATGTTGGTGGTTCTCATCACCTAGATCCAGGAACATGCTGTCTTTTTATGTGTATCACCTGCACTTGCTTCTATTCCTCTGCTACAGGACTGTTCTTGCTGCCTTTTCCCTACCTCCTGCTTCTCCCTTTCTGAAGTGTCCGTAGTTCTATTATGTTTTTGCACTTCAATAGCTAGGGGCCACTGGTCTAACACCTGCATCTGTTCTGTATCATTTTATAGCAGTAAGACAAGATTTTTTTTATCTTGGTCCTTATATATTTTAGCATGCTCCTCTCATACTGTAGTGGTAATACAAAAATATATTCATGTTAAAAAGCATCTCATTTAATGAGACCACAAATCCCCTGCGGAGTTTAATTTTTCCTGCTATAGCTCCTGTATCCAGCTGGTCCAACGCAGTTTCTATGTTGATCTTGCCTCTAGATGCAAAACATCTCTTAATTTCCCTTCCCTTTTTTGAAGCTGTCATTAATTTAGCGGTCTGCCAGAGCAACTGTTTATTCCATCTTGATTTTTCAGTAAAAATAGTTACCACTTAGTGCTGTGTCTCACTATAATGTCCTGTGTTAGTTGTCATTTAACAAGTGCAGTGTGCTGTAGAGACTCTCCCTTCATTGTAATAGCACTGTTCTTCATCACAGGTGTCTCTTCACCACAGGTGTCTCTACCTTCTTTCTCCTATCAGCTTAATTGCAATGTTTGTAACCACTGCTTCAGGTTAGCCCACTCTAACCCACTTAGGATCTTCCTGCTTTCATCCTAGTACTACTTTTACAACTGTCTGATACCATTCTCTAGTCATATCTCAGAGAATATTTAGTTCTTGGTTCCTTTTTCTGTTATAGCATTAATTCTCTTGAATTATGTCATTCTAATACTCTGTGGTTTTTAATTTTTCTGCTGCTGTTCATTATTTCACTGCCCTCAATGAATTTTCCTTCTATATCCTTTATTTTGTAATTGTGTTAACTCTAGCCTTTAGCTTGAGTGCCTACAGTTTGTTTGAGTTTCGGTTGCTGCAATCTGTTCTGTGTGTAGCTGACTCCGTAGATTACCGTTTAAGACAACTAGATTGTATTTTTCTTAAATTAAGAAATGCTTTATTATTTCTTTGGACTATATAGACATAATCTGAACTGAGAACACCTGAAGTATGGAAAATTAATATATGATGTGCCTTATAGTATGAACATACTAGGTTTTCCTTTGTTAGGGACTAGCTGTGATTATAAAACAGGTTGGTGGGTTTTTCCTTTTTTTTTTTTTTGTACTATTCTCCTTTCTTGTTGGAAGTGGTTTCACATTCACGTCCCTGAACTAATTTTCATTTTTTTTAATACAAAATCAACATCCTCTCTCCCAGTCCGAAGGTTTAAGTAGCATTTTCAATTGCAATATAGTCTCAGGCTGAAGATGCATTATTTTTCCCAGCCTATAGCTCACTAGGAAAAAAAACTGTTAATGGGAAGGCTTTCTTGTATTATGGCCTTATGTCATTTGATTACTGTGCTTTGAATTAAATCTCAGATTATATTTCATAATCCTTGTAGTCTCTCTTTAAATACTGTATTTTAGTTTGGGTATTACAAAGCAATGTTAAAGACATGGCTGTAATATGGAAGGGTTTGTTTATATTTTCTAAAGATTGAATATTTAATGCTTAAGTCTAAGGAACACTGTCACACAAACTAGTAACTTAACTCTTAGGTTGAAAAGGATAATTGAAAAGGTTGAAAAGGATGTATTGTAAATCAAGAAACAAGTGAAAAATGTAAAATTTCGTATGGCTTATTATTCAGCAAACCATCTTAAAAAACCTTTGCATCTTGGAACACCTCTAAATCTTATTAGTTTATCCCTAGGATATTTGAAAATTTTTGTCCAACACAACCTGTTCATAAAAATTCTAGGTTTCATAATGTGCTTTATTGCTCCAAATTAATATATTTTGAGGTCCTAATCTTGGTAGGAATTCTGAATATTTGAAGGATGTTCTCTTTGGGAGAGTTGCCTTTTTTTTTTTTTTTAAGACCCTACGTGTAGTAACGTAATTTGGGCACCTTGTTTTGAATAGTACTTTATTTGTTTTTCAGCTGAGATAACTTTAGGGAAGTTGTGAGGCAGTAGAATGGTAGAGTTTTGAAGTAGAGGTGTGAAATATCAGATTTTATCAATGAAATGTATGACAGCCATCCAGAGTTCATTTTATCAGTCTCCTACAGCAAAGGCTTTTCTGTAGCTATTTGGACTAGATTTGCTGCCTGTTTTAAAGTGAAGGTCTAATGTGAATCAGTGTAGAAAGTGTCTGTTTGTAATGAAAGATGTTGCTAAGCTTCTATTAAATCTTTATCACCAGTACTGAACAAATTCTCAACACTTTTTTTTCCTAGGTAATTAATAATGCTTGTGCTACTCAAGCCATAGTAAGTGTACTATTAAATTGTGCTCATCAAGATATCCATCTAGGAGAGACTTTGTCAGAATTTAAAGAATTTTCACAAAGTTTCGATGCTGCGGTGAGTGCCTACTATTTTCTGTATTTTAAGTATTATAGTGTTATATCTACATTGACTTACAATTTCATTTTGTTACTTACTTTCAGATGAAAGGTTTGGCACTAAGCAACTCAGAAGTGATTCGGCAAGTTCACAACAGTTTTGCCAGGTAACGCATGTTTTAAATCGAGGCACAATTTGAGCAAATTCTTTTTCGTCTCAAAATTTTTTTAAATCATTTTCTTTGCAGACAACAGATGTTTGAATTTGATGCAAAGTCTTCAGCAAAAGAAGAAGATGCATTTCACTTTGTAAGCTATGTTCCTGTTAATGGACGGCTATATGAACTAGATGGCTTAAGGGAAGGACCAATTGATTTAGGTAATTTATATTTTTTCTGGATACCCTTTATTTTAACAATAGCTCATGGCAAAAAATTGGTTGATGTTATCAAAAAAAGTTATTTGTTAAAAGAAAGGTTATCTTGAAGTTTTTTTAGCATGCTATTCAGGCTCATACTTCTCTGTGGTCTTTTATTTTTCTGGTGTTGGTCTGAAAATGCAGTTTTCTTCCTGCTTCCTCAACATTTCTGATTATCTCTCCTTTCGTTCAGTAATCAAATGAACAGTCCTTGCAATCCAGTGGGCTTCTAATACCTTAATAGTTTTGTTGCACGAGGGAAGTTTGCATGGATGTTTACTCTGCTTACCTGAGGAAATATGTTGTTGTTCTGAGCTGGCTCTAACAAAACTATGAACTATGTAATATTTTTGGCTTTCCTTACTGATAGCACGCAATTCGTTTTGCCAATATTTTTCCCCACCTCTTCCTTTTTGTGGTATTATCACCCAAGACAATTCCTATGCCATGTTTTTAAAGCTATTTTTTTCCCCCGGTTGATTATAAACTACTCATGTCTTTTATCATTTGTTTCTTCTGTGAGAGCATGTATACAGATGACTCCATACACTTTTTGTATGTTATGTGGCAGATGTTTACATACTATCCTCTTTCTTCTTACATCGCAAATATTTTCTCAGTGATTTAAAAAAGAATAGCTACTTCTAGCATAGTTTTATTCTCTGAAAGACTTGTTCCTGTTTTGTGTCTTGTAATCTTTCTTAACCTGTGGTATGTGAGCCATCTTGTGTCTTGAAAAGCTCTACAGTGCCTGTCGTGTCTGAACGTTCTTTTGAGTCTGTTCTCAATCTCAGTATGTTCCATCTTCCATTTCCAGAGTGTTTTCCCAATTTTTTTGATAGTTGTATTTATTTTTAGGCTGAGTAATGGATTGCTACTAAATCTTATCTTTAGTCTGGCTAGAGAGACTATACAGTCTGCAGACCTACCAGTGGCATAAGTTGATTTTAAGATAAACTAAAAAAAATAACTAAAGATGATTTTGTAAGTTGATAATGACTCTTTAACAATTTCAAGACCTTAAAGCAAATGAAGAGACTTGTGACCTTTTGACCATAAAAGTTATCTATCGTATATTCTTTTATATTTTTCTGTCTGACTTTTTAACATTGTATTGCATCTACATAGTAGTAACGCTTTATTTTGTCTAAACGGAACAGCTGTAACTATCAGTAAGTTTTTTTTCTTTTGCTGTCTACTTTTATGTTGTCATAAAAATCTTGCGTAACTTATTCCCCCCCTCTCCCCCTGTTGTTTCTCATTATCGACAAAATAAGCTAGATGCTTTTGCCCTTAAAACTTATGTTTGCTCTATTGCTTTGGTCAATATATTATCTAAATACTGTTATTAAAAAATATGTCTTCCACCACCTGAAAAATCACCTGAGACTGCAGTTGCCAAGGAAAAACTAGTTACATACTCTGAAGTTGCTGCATAAGCCTGAATTATACAAGTCTTGAATTTGCAATAAATTTTACAAAGATTTGTGTTTTTCTTTGTGTTTTTTCATAGGTGCATGCAATCAAGATGACTGGATAAGTGCTGTACGGCCTGTCATAGAGAAGCGTATACAAAAGTAAATGGTCATGATGCTTTTAAAATATAGCACCTTCTATATGTTTAAAAAATCCTTATTTTTAATTTCCTTCAATTAAAGGCTTTCAACTGAATTGCTAAGGAATGACGCTTATGCATCATTTTTATGTGCATATCACTGTGTGACTTCAGAACCTATTGCCCAACATGACCCAAATGTGATGATAGATAAATCTCAAATACGCTCTGCTCCTGTATGATTAATCAAAGTAGGTATCTGTGTAGTGAAGCGAGATCCTACTAGTACTCTGAAAAAGGAAGAGCAAGGTTATTAACTCTATTAGACAGCGGTGGGTCTTTGTGAGCGAAAAATAAGAGTGCCATTACCATGGATAAAGTTTGGGGGAGTATTTATAGTTAAAAGTACCAGAAAACAACTATATCTGTACAGCTGGTGTTTACAGAGAACAAGTTTTCTTTAGGTATGTAGCTTGCTTTAGAAATTTAAGGTAGAGAACCGTATTGCAGAAGTTTTCCTGCTTCTTAGCTCTGACCCCAAACTGCAGCCCCAGGCATGTTAGAAATTACTTTGATTTTATGCCAGTTTAGAAAATAAATTTCAAAGTCTTTTACTTGAAGACTTTTTTTGATAAGCAAAACATTGCTACCAAATTGCATTTGGAGAATTTAAACTCTGAAATGCCCGCTAGTCTAATTGTTGAATGTACTTTTCATGTTGTATGAAGAAATCTCCAATATTTTCTATCAAGTAACAGTAACAACAAAGTACAAACTATTGCGTGCAGTAGTCTTGTGCAAGTTTTGTTGTCAACTATATCATATTTTGTTTTCTTTTTTGGACCGTTTCAATATTTGTTTTTTGTTACCACAGGCAGGATTAGTAATATCTTGGGAGAGGAGGTTCTTAGGAGTTACATATTGGATAGTGCTCATCTGAAGTCTGATTTTATTTCATGGCAAGATTGAATCTGTAGCACAACTTAGTGTAATAGATCCATTTGGATTTCTTTTCCACAAAATGCATTCCTTTGTAATGAAATTGTGGAGGAGGTTTTTGAGTTGTCATGTTAATGATGAATTTTGAAAGTGATTTGTTTTGTATTTTCCTGGTTTAGATACAGCGAAGGTGAGATAAGGTTTAACTTGATGGCTATTGTATCTGACAGAAAGATGATATATGAGCAGAGGATTGCGGAATTACAGCAGCAACTGGCAGAGGTAGGTCATGGTATTTTAGTTACCGGAGTTAGTTCTCTGATAATAGTTCCGTGTCTTTGCTCTATTACTCACCTCCTCCTTTCCTTGCTCCAAATGGAGTGTCACTAAAAAAAGCAGGGAACAATTACTGTGTATCTGTCACCTGCCCAGCACAGTGCAGTGCTGTGTGGATGCGCTCATGCAGCTCTGGTTAGTTCTGACTGAGCTAATTTGCGCACTCGGTACAGTATGACCGTACCATTGTGGCTCTGTCTTGACTAATTTGCTGGGGTAGTGGAACTATTCCTAGTACCTGAGCTAATCTCCTTGTAAGTAACAGCAGAAATTCCTTAAATGTTCCTCTAACTGTAAGCAAAACCGAATCCTTCTGTGAGAGAAATACTCTTAAGACAAGACTTATTTTAATTAAAAAAAAAAAAAGGAAAATGCAGTAACATCATCCATTGAATTTTATCTCTTTTGTGGAAGGAGGAGCCTATGGATACAGATCAAAGTAGTAATATGTTAAGTTCTATACAATCAGAAGTTGCAAAATATCAGATGTTAATTGAAGAAGAGAACCAAAAATTAAAAAGATATAAGGTATGTAACCTTTGCTTTTCTGATGAAACTATTGGAAAAATTGTAAGAAAAAGCCAGCTTTTATATCTATGGGAGGCTGTTGCAATTAATCTGAAGGAACTGGATAGGTACTAGAAAGACAATGCTATGTAAATTCATGTTGCATTCCTGAATTTACAGGTTAATTATCAGTTTGCTTCCTTTTAGTGTAAAGTTTGCAAGTCTGCCTAAAAGTCCACATTTTTTTTATATTTATGTTCAGGTATCTACTTGGGATCTGTGGAGGTCATACCTCTCAATTGAAAAAACAATCAATCTCTTGCCTTTCTGAAGGATTGAACCACTGTAGAAGCTGTTTAGTATAACAAAAATACTTAAGTTTTTGCATTACAGAAATGTTTAAGTCTTCAGCCTAGGCTGAGGTCACAGCCACACAAGGGACTGTAAATATACATAGGCTGAACTGCAGTTTAAGTTGAGGAAAAGGAAAAAGTGAATAGTTTAGATAACAGTACTTGTCACTGTTATAGCAGTGGCTAAACCATGTAACTTACTTAATCATTGAGGGGTTTTTGGCTAGTGTGACAGAAGACCATAAGAATTTGTGCCTTAAGCAGTAACTTTGTCTGGCATATCCTTTCTCACTGCGTACTCAGAATTTTCCTGCTTCAACTTTATTTTTAGCTGACTGAAATTTATAAAAGAACTCCAGCTCTTGGGGGAGGGGGCAATGACAGGAATGGGAAAAATACCTGTTTGGCCATATAATAATTCTGGTAATGCTTTTAATTTATTTTTAGATTGAAAATATTAGAAGAAAACATAACTACCTGCCTTTCATCATGGAATTATTAAAGACTCTAGCAGAGCATCAACAGTTAATACCACTAGTAGAAAAAGTGAGTATTTCCTAGCTGACTTACAAGAAACAGTATATTCCTGTAATTCTTCATACCTTCTAATTAAAATTTAAAATACAGTCAAATATCTTGGAAGCACAGATGGCATGAGTTTTTAATTTAAACTGCTACATTCAGATACACTGCTAGTTTACCTGACGGTCCCTTGCAGTTCTCAAGAGACACAATTCCGATGGAGATGGGCGATTGTGGGACCAACAAACTTTGCACTGTTATGCAGAGACAAACTGTATCTCCCCTTTGACAACCTAAACAAATTTTTCTAGTGGTTATATAGGAAAAGGCGATTCAGTATCAGCTAAAAGATCTGGAAAGCTGCCTGGCGGAAAAGGACCTGGGGCTGTTGGTCTACAGCTGGCTGAATATGAGCCAGCGGTGTGCCTGGGAGGGCAAGAAAGCCAACAGCATCCTGGCCTGTATCAGGAACAGTGTGGCCAGTAGGATGAGGGAAGTAATGGTCCCCCTGTACTCAGCACTGGTGAGGCTGTACCTTGAATACCGTGATCAGTTTTGGGCACCTAACTACAAGAAAGATACTGAGTGTGTCCAGAGAACAGCAGTGAAACTGGTGAGGCATCTGGGGTTGTTCAGCCTGGAGAAAAGGAGGCTGAGGGGAGACCTTATTGCTCCCTACAACTACCTGAAAGGACGTTGTAGAGAGGTGGGGATCAGTCTCTTCTCCCAAGTAACAAGTGACAGGCCAAGAGGAAATGGCCTCAAGTTGTGCCAGGGGAGGTTTAGACTGGATATTAGGAAAAAATTCTTCACTGAAAGCATTATCAAGCATTGGAAGAGGCTGCCCAGGGAAGTGGCTGAGTTGCCATCCCTGGAGGTATTTAAAAAGCGTGTAGACGTGGTGCTTGGGGACATGGTTTAGTGGTAACTTGACAGTGTTAGCTTAACAGTTGGACTTGATGATCTTAAAGATCTTTTCCAACCTAAACAATTCTATGGTTACTTAAATGTATACATACACAGATGAGTTTGTAGAAGATTTATCCTGAACTCTCACTACTCAGTTTTGTTGATTTATCTAGGTGTCAACACTAGATGGCAACCTTTGCACAGAGGTTCTGTTAATTTAGGTACTTTGACATTTGTTCTTTTCACTTTGTTCTTATACTGATTTAGTGGCTCATTGTTTTCCACTTTTTTAGGTGTCTAGCTATTAACATTGATTTAAGGCTTGTTTATTAAAGTACGTCTGTCACTTTGGCAAGGTTCTTAGACTGGATGGCTAGTCAAGTACTTGAATTATAATAAGATCAGTGCTGGTTTGTATATCTACTCATGTGCTATAGACAGTATCCCTAATTTTGAACTTGTGCAGAAAAAGGATCTCCATGTTGTTATCGTGAAAAACTAGCTGAATATTTAATGAGTACATTCCTTAGCTTAATTTACTTAGGAAAGTATGTTTGCAAGCCAGTAGTTTATAAGACGGTATCTTTTGGTTTTAGTTTTCAATCTTTTCCTTCTTGAGTAACTTGTGGAGTTTTAATCTAGTTTAATGTTAACGGGAATTACTTATAACACCATCAAGTTGCTTTTATAAGTAAATTACTGGTGGACCCGAGTGGCTGGTGATAACAGGTCCTAATTCTAAATCACTGAATTAGGTCCCATTCTGTTCAGTAATAAGTGGTAACAAGCAGCAGTCTGATTCAGAACGAGCAAACGTTTTGACAGAAGGATGGCTAGTACTGCATCTGAACTGTCCCTTCCATGGCGGGGGGAGTGAAACTAGATGATCTTAACGTCCTTTCCAATCCAAACCATTCTATGATTCTTCTTACCTAATCCTTTTCCACTAAATTCCTAAGGAAGAAAAGGCTAGTTTCCTGTCACTTTGAACTATCTATCAATTGATAAAAGTTGTATGAGAATCTGTTTGCAAATATCTTTGTAGGAACTCTAGTGGGGTTTTTTCCACTCTGCTCTTTTGAAAGATCTAATAAACTAAGATCGTGGTTGCTTCAGAGTTTAATTTGTGATAATCAGTGTATCTGAATGTAGTGTTTTCATGTGCCATAAAATGTTTTCATTAGGAAGAGTTATTTCTATGTTAAGTAAAATGAATATGGAAGTATGAAAAATGAAGGTTAAATTATATTTTTGAGATATATATATTTTTAAATTATATTTATATATATATATAGGTGAAAATATATTTTCACATCTCCTTTTCCAGTATGGAGTAAGTTACCTAATCTTAC
>VXAK01010436.1:0-19645 GCA_013399435.1 Arenaria interpres | reverse complement strand
TTTTTTTTTAATTTTTTAAAAAAGTTCAAGAGAATTATTTTAATAGGAATTATTTATGTCAATAGAAACATGAACTCTATCCTGCTAATGAGAAGCTTAAAAGCAATATAGCACTAATTTATAATTTCAATTCAATTTTAAATAATGCTTGCTTCATTAATTCAATAGCCTTTACCATCATATTAGAACAACTAAAAGAATACAGGCTATTTATCTAAATTAACTTAATTCCTTTCTCAATTTGATACAGAAATGTGCAGCATTTAAGACTGATTTTTATAGCTGTAAGAACAAAACCTATGTGTCAGGTGTACTGTACTTCTCCAAGTACTTTGGTTCTGCTCTTTGTATGGAGTAATTGCACCCTCGCAGATCTTAGAACTTAATTATTCTGACCTAACTGACTAATTTTACTTAAGACCTTCTTTTATTGATCTACTGCACAGATGAAATGCTATTTCACCTTCTGGCTTAAGCATTGCATGTATTAAATTACTGTCTAACTGGTTTTCATCTACTTTAAAGATTACTTTGTTGAAAAGTGACACCAGACAGCAAAGGTATTGTCTTTTAAGTATAAGTTACCTGCAGCCCCCTTTGCTACTGTTAGATACCCAAACCTGCAGTTACACTGTTGCTATTTGAAAGCTGTTAGTAGTCATTAACGGCTACAAGTCCTCTATACAGCTGTTATGTAATCACATTAAATTGCAGAGTTTTGTAAGTGGAAAGTGTCCTTTGATAAAGGAAATTAAACTTCATAAAATGCCATCTTTCTGCAAACACTGATTTGATTTACTGGCATTCTGTTGGAGAACTGCAACCAGTGTTTCGCAGTACCTGTACGTCACCAAACCGATGAACATTTCAGTGAAAGACACAAAGCACTACAATTATTGGAAAGTGCATTTCACCTACAGGCTGTAAACAGAGGCTCCAGCTGTCAGAACCTAATCTGAGCAGAATCATAGTTCAGTGGCATTTAACACAAGATATAAATCTTCTTGCATCACTATTTTCTATCGTTTCGCCCTTCCAGAAGGGCTCAATACACATCTCTAGAAAACATACAAGATCTGATAATTTTCCTTACTTTTCCATGCTAAAGTACAGATCACGTGGACAATTCATATCCTTCATGGAGCTTCCATGGATTCTGTATTTTGATACAATACTGATGATGTGTGGCGTCTAACACTTTTTGCTCTGGTGATATATAGGCTTCTGTGTGGAGTCAGTTCTTCTAATCAGTAGGTAAAGAGCAGAACTCTCGCCACCACTGCAGGGTGAAAAATACCAACGCTAATACTCATCAGGAGCCTACTTCCTTGGAACAGGAAGTTACTTCCTTGTATCAGGAGTTACTTCCTTGTAACAAGGACTGTCAAAAGAGAACTGGAGACAGCCCTCTGCAGAGTCACCTTGGTGTATATAACTAAAGAGATTGCAGAACCATACTCAAAGGTATTTTTGAGAAAGCCTATTAGAAAAAAACACCATCCTGTACCATAGCATAAATACCTTGAAAAAATATTTTAATTGCAGAGTTTTGTACAGGATGCTTTAGTCCAACTAATACAGTCTGGAGAGACTAGGTTAACACATACACCATAAACATAGTTCCCATAAAAAAAATAATTCCAGAAAATAGTATAATTGTAGGGAAGAAGATAATGAAAAAAAGTACAAGATGGATCTACACAGTACCAGTAAACTGGAATACATCAAACAGTATTACACAACAAAACAATTAATATATACCTATGTGTATATTTGTTCCATTAAGTGGTTGCAGTCTTTTGAGATATATATATATATATTTAAACTGTGCTCCTTTCTGCTCCTGTGATGAGCTTAATTTATGAAATAAAAGGCTGCAGTGAGAAAAAGTTCTATAAGCTGTGACACAGACAACTTTGAGTGTGATTATTAGTTAGCGCCAACCTAAGATTCTTAGAAACTTCAAGGAAAAGACCTTTCTGCTTTCTACAGTTTTTCTGGAGATGCATCACAGGACTAGCATGCTACTTAGCACATCAAACAATCTGCATTCCAACCTTTTACTAAGCACACAGTTTTTAAGCCCAAGTGTTACAGTGTTTATGTCAATACAATTCTTAATGCATTCCTGTTGCTAGGATAAGTTTGTTTACAGCTTGCAGATGAAGCAATTCTCATACATTTTTCTGAGGATCCCCTGTTTTTTCATTGACTAAATAGTTACGTCTAACCTCCTTGCCCTTTATGCGTGGGCAGCACTTCCTCTCTTCAGATCATGTGTGGTGCTTCAAGGGCAGTGTCAGTTCTTGCCAGAACCAAGAGAATTGCACTGGCATGGCATCCTATTTATACCACCAGGAAAAATAATTACATCACTTCTGAAACCGGGCGCTGAAACAGGAGCAACCCAATACAGTATAATGAGACTTCTTCCTACAAAGGAGTTCAGCCTCCTGTCTCATTATAGGAAACTCAAAACAGCTTTCCCTATGTTTAATTAAAGGTGTAATATGGGTTAGCAGTTAATAAAATGAAGATGACAGCTTTTCTTCTTTCAAGCATCAATTGCCTTGGAAATTTTTCTTTCTTACAAACCCAAAGGAAAGCATGTTCAGTTTCAGACTGGTAGAGAGATAAGGGGAATGCTGCTCTATCTTACATACCACTAAGTAATAATGAATTAGTTAAAATATTGAGGAGTGATAGTTGTTTCACTTATTTATTCAGAACTCTGAATCTGGCTGGTTAAGTTACCTATGTTGTTTGCTCAAAGGTGACAGTTATACCAGATGTGTTTCATTTGATTATATCACTTCGAGATTTCAACACGGAGAACTGCTTCACTCCTCATGGCACTAAGGAGGACAACCATCATGCTCAAAATGCTGCCACAGTAACTTGCAGGAAAGCATTCTCACCACCCTCTTCTACACAGTACATGCTGGCAAATAAGGCAGTAAAGGAAAAAATATAGGAGAATTCTAAATCTCTCATGTTCACCTTTTTTTTTTTTAACTTATTTATTCCCTAGGAAATGAACCCGAACTTATCTGAAAACTAGCAGGTTCAGATAAGAAGAAATAATTTCTACATATTAAATTATTATGTAATTATTTTTTGCACAAAACCCCCAAATGTTATTAAAAAGAACAAATTTATTTCAGAATGTTTACAAGTCTATTATTAAAACATTTAGTAGTAGGGACCCCAGTTCAAAAGGTCTAGTTTGGATATTTAGAACCTAGAACCTATATTTCTTGTTTTTCCCTCATCAGTACTGACCAGGGTAGACACTAAGAATTTTTGCAGGCAATAGACACAATGTAGTAAGAACAATCTGTCATAGCCAGAAATTGAGGTTTGGGATGTTCAAGCTGGAATTTAGAAATAACTTGTTCCTTCAAGTGGTTGATGGAATTCTGGAGCAAATTACAGTCTCTATCCTTGAAATTTTCAAGACTCTGCTAGACAAAGCTCAATTTCAAGCAACACATTCAACTTTTTTTTATTCTTTTACTGTCTGATCTTATATGTAGCTTCATTCTTCACTAAGAATGTAAGAGAAGCTTCTAACTCAAATGGGTTTAAGACGCACATTTCAAAGATTATCCCTGCTCAGCTAGAGCTGTAGAGTTGGTCCAGTTGTAGGACCACTTTTGTGGATGAAATAAATTATTGTCATCAGGCTATTGTTTTCCCAGTTTACATTCCCTAGGTGACCATCACTAGAAACCTAGGTAGAGAGGCAAAGTTTTTAAACATACATCACGTTGCAGTTAAGTCCAGGTCATCTGTTGAGAGGAAGCTCCAGACAGGAGTAGGAAGAAAGAGACCTCTGACATTTTATGGAGAGACAGACAGAGCAGGATTAAACTCAAGAGAGCCTATCTTCTTTCCTGAAATCAAGCTCCAGTTTTCATATGCCTATAGGCAGTATAACAAAGAATGAAGAACTCCATAATTCTTAGATAAAAACATGACCCAATGATATTGAGGAGGGCTCTACCACTGATTTGAATAGGTCCAGGTTTTCAACCATCTTGCTGTGTTACAGAGTACTCGAACTTAAAGAAACTCAAAAAAAACCCACCAAAACCCAGATGCAATCCCCATCCATCTATACACCCTACTACCTCAAAAAGAAAAAAAAAATTCCAACAAACAAAACAGCCCTTAGACACATGTAAATTTAATAATTGTCTCATGGGATAAATCTAAATCCATGGCCATGGGGCAAAAGTAAGAATGGACTACAGTTTTGCTATCTAGCTTCAAAAACACTGGAAAGTGTTCCTCATAACTCTTGATACTGCAGAAGTTATTGCATTTCTCATGAATAACTAAACAGATTATAAATACTTTCACTTTGATATTCATAGACTGATATCAAAATACTATGACATTCTCTGAGTTTCCTGTTTCCCATGACTTCCATCTCTAATCTTCCTTAGTGACCTTTGAGAAGGGGATGTTTTTGCTCTCCTAGTTTCTGTGAAAGTGAGTGTAGCCAAAACCAGAATCAAGACCAATATTTAGACTATTTTGTTGTTCTTTGTTCTTCCATTTTTATTTTTTTTCCTTTTCTTCCCATGCTAGTTTTGCAATTATCTTTCTTGTTCTGTTCATATTTTGATGAACTTTCTTGCCTCCTGGGTTTTACCATCTTTGTACAAAGCTCTTCAAATATTTGTAAGTTATCTCTTTCTTTTAATTGTCATCTGTTCATCCACAATGCTGTTAAGTTTTGTTTATGTATCTTTTAAAAAAATACATATAATGTCTTAAAAACATTTATTTCACAGTTATTCTGAGGGCTCGGGGAACCAACTGAATTGAGCCATAAGAGGTTAACACAGAACATTAAATGGTTAAAATTAGTTAAACGATGCAATTAAACTAATTTTAATTAGTAAAACAATATTTTTCCAGTATTTATAGCAATATTCCAAACAGCAGTAAGATAAGAAGAAAAATATAAAAATATACAGTGTGCAGACAATGCAAAGACTGACAAAGTTGTACCAGGCAGTGGTGTGTTCTGGTTTGGTTTTTTGTTTTGGGTTTGGCTTTTTCTTTTTTTTTTGATGTGGTCGTTGTTAGTTGGTTTTTGTTTTATTTAAAAAACAAAACCCAAATCCCCACACTGTGGGCCTTATCTGAGAGACAACATATAAAGAAGTAGGCTGGAAAAAAGAACGAGGGATCACAGAGTAACTGAACTCACTTGTTCAGTATAACAACTGTAGTGAAAGTAGACTTTTCAGAAGTAAGACTTGTTTCTGCAGAGTGTCATGCCAGCAAAATCACTTTTAGAGTTTATCTGCCTCTTGGAAAGGGCCTAAATGACTTGCATGACCAGCCAGCAGTTTGGTTTAGCAGCTGCTTACAAGTGGCACACACTGAAGATGGTACTGGGCTTAGAAGTGTTTTTATCATAAATCTAGACAAGGCAGAAAATGACTTCTCATCACGCTTGGTGTGGGAAGGTGGTTGATACACTGAAGGAGAGCAGAGTTACTGCTTAGAGGGACACAGGCACACTGGAGAACCAGACCAACCTCAATGTCATGAGATTCAAAGACAAATAAGAAGCCTGGCCCCTGGAAAATTGAAACTCAGTTCATTGCAAGGTGAAGGCCAGGCACAGGCTGATCTGGCATCCAAAGAGAACCCAAAGGTCCTGGTGTAAAGCAAGGGGAATGAGAATCAGTAGTGAGCATTTACTGCAATGATGGCTGGGTGCTTAATGGGCTACAAAGAAAGAGCACTGCCAATGAGCCCAAGAAAATGGGTTATTCCTCTCCACTTGGCACCGGTGAGGCTGCATCTGAAATACTCTCTGCTGGATTTTGGCCTGCCCGTAGGAGAAATAGTTTGTCAGTTGAAATACTGGCGAGTCCTGTGATGAGTCACTAGCATGGGGGCTGGAGCACATGATGTACAAGGAGAGGCTGAGGGAATTGATCTTGTTTAGGCTAGAAAAGAGATGGCCGAGGAGAAACTGGTTGCAGTCTGACTATCTAAGATGAGACTGTTGCTCAAACAAGTAGAGCAAAAGGTCAAGGTGACATTCATGAGTAGGAGCAAGAGGAATTATGTTGGATATAAAGGAAACACATCTAAATAACGAAAGCAGTTAAGCACCGAAGCAAGAGTCCAAGGAAGCTACGTATTCTCCGTCCCTGAAGATTTGCAAGACAACTAGAAAAGCCTGATCTAGCTTTAAAATTAAACTGTTTGAGAGGAGCTTGTAGCTGATTACCTAACTTTTCATAAGATTCCAAGGCCGTACTTCAGAACTGCTTTACCACTACAGCACAGAGGACACTCTGGAGTTTCATTGAAGCGAACAAGTTTCCCTTCCCCTCCCCCAGGCTGCTAATATAACTACAGAAGAGTCACCAAAAAACTGTATCAGGTTTACTACTTGATTTATTAGTAACATTACTGGTTTGTTAGACACCAAGTGCAACCTCAATACTGATGAACACTACTCCTAGATATGCAGCCTACATTAGGAAGTCCTGCCTCTACAGCTTCCACCAGATTTTCAAAAGCTGCCTTGCAGTTTTTGCCAAATAGGTTTTCACTGCGTACTCTCCCATCTACTATGTAAAGGGGTAGAACATAAGCCAAAATAGCTGCAGTGAGTAGGTTGAAGTTTTTCAGAAATTGTAACTATCTTTATTTAAAATTTATCACAGATTAGGGAGATTTATAAATCACTACACAATTGCTTCTGCAGAATGTTCGTTATTTATTGGAAGTATGCCAAGGTAGCGTTCTTAATGGTTCTTGATGTTACATTACCGGGAAAAAAGCTGTCCTCTTGATAGAAACCAGCGAGCACAGAAAAGTATCCTTAAGATGCAGGATTCACATTTATTTTGAAGTGGATGTGCTAGAACAAAAAATCCAGTAAATATTTAAAAATAAAGGTGAGGTTTAAGAAACAGCATGGTATTGGTTGACATGGGCAGATCACTTGCAGCAGCTTCTGTGGGAAAAACGGAATAATGCTCCCTTCCCAAGCAGGGAAGGATGACTGAAGAATGATTAAAATAGACTTTGTGCAGAAGTTTCGAAGATGTAAAATAATATTTTGTTAAGATATTTATCACAACTAATTACAAAGTATTCCTTTTAAGGTACTGACATCAAAGCAATACTGGAGTTCAAGGCTGCCTTTGGTATAACTATTTTGAAACTAACAAAAGTGTGGTAGGTAGAATTTACAAATTACCCTTACATGATGAAAATAAAAGACTGGGACCTAATTTATTCCCTACATAGATTAAAAGACTGAAGATCAAGCCGTACAAGTTCTTCACACAACACACACTCTCAGCAGTGAGAGAGAATGTGTCAATGGGTTTTCATCACATTTTCTTTTAAAGCAAACAAATATTCCAGAAAGCAGTTACCTCAATAAGTAATGAGAGACCATATTACTCTGATAAAGACATGTGGGAAGTGATCACGTCTCTCTCTCTGATTTTGGGGAAGGAAAAAATGGCAGAAATTTATAACTTATTTAGGTCTAACCTCAGCAAAAATTTCTATTTATTTTTGAACTAAAATATCAACTTGGCCTTTCTGAGAAAAAGCCATAGAAAAAAAATGGGGGTGATACACTCACAAGAGAAGAGTTATATGATGTAATCCTGCTTATTAAACAACAAGAATTATGTTCAACTGAGCATTTTTTTAATTGTTTATATTTTCCCCTAGTCTCCCCTCGACCCCCACGCTTCCTTGAGGGCTTGGGAATTTTATTTTTTCATTTATTGCTTTAAAATTATGTCCTAGACTACTATTTTTTGGTAATAGAATCAATGTTCCTTTTTTTTGGGGGGGGGGGGGGGGGGGGGGTATTAAAATAAACAAACAATAAAGAAAAAAAAATTAAGCACTAAGCTTACATTTGGGATCAGATATTTTGCTCTTATATTTTTTGCTCTTCCTATCGTTTTTCAACACAGTATCAAAGTAGCTGCTTGCATTGATATTTTGAACTTGGGTAGGCATTTTTTTTTCTTGTTGTCTGTTTTTAAGTGGAAAAGTCTCACAATTATGGGAGTATAGCTCTAAGGGGGAATTAACAAACCCTGAAGTTCAAACCACTGATTTACATAAATCCACTGCCAGGGAAGCGGTGGCGAGGGGCTGAAGAGAGGTTCCGTGCCTTCTCATGGAGGGATATTAAAGATACAGACAGATTTGCTCCAGTGCCAGAGCTACAAAGTTCATATAGGACACAATATTCAGTATCACCTTGCAGAAAAGAAACATCACAGAGTGTCTTCCTTTGATATTGACAGCCCATTTTATCTATGGGAGGAAATAATTAGAGTTATAACCTGGTGCCAAAGTATAAGGCTGTGATCCCACATTAGCTACAGCTCATCACAAGTAGATACCCACCTAGACTAAGATATTATCTATATTATTCTCATTGTTTAAATAGATAAGTAAGGATTTCAATTAAAAAATAAAAACAAAGTTAAGATTTCTTTCATATGCTAAGAAACCAGGCTTGGGGCTAGAAATAGCAGGCCTGGTATTTTCTCTCTCTTCCTCTTTCTCTCCTCCCTAATTATTTATTGACCCCAGAATTCAACCATTTCACAACAGTGCACAGAAGAATTATTAACTATTTATTTTTCTAAAAGTATAATTTCAGGTGCCTTGTGGTGAACTCCATGGTAACATGACATCTTGTAACTTCAGAGCTTGCAAGACCAAGATAGTAGATGAAGCAAGCAAGATAAAGAACATAAGTGGATGCATAGAAAGAAAAGGAAACATTTTTTATTTAGTGACAAGGACTGTAGTAAGTTTTATTCCACATGTATTTGGCCTGCATATTCTAATTATAATTTACTCAGAGATTTGTGTCTCAAATGCACATCTGGACTTCGTCCATTCGGCTGCATTGTTACTTGCTCTGATGTTTATTCCAAATTTTATTTTCACATAGCTCTGAACAGTGCTTCCTCTTCCCAAGGGAGTTGTTCCTACCAGATGGTATTTACACGTCCACCTCATGTCTAGATTTCAGTAGTTTTTCCACAACCCTATTTTCAAGTGTCAGAAAAAAATTTTAAACATATCACCACACATATTTATGTTCACATTGCAGGATTCTGAAGCAGAAGGGGAAACAGGAATTTGATACACAATTTTCAAACAAGAAAAATATACTATGATTACACGGTGGACTAGGGAGAAATTTTCTAATGTTTCATATGGCTCTCATGACACTTTCACATCTTTTTAGCTTCTATCCTAGGACACTGTATTCTATCTGTGTGAGAAAAGATCTTGCAGTGTAACCAGAATATACCTTCAGTGACTAAAGAGGTCATCAAGCATATGATGTTTCTTTTGAGACTACACACCTTGCCACATAGCCTGGAAGAACCTGTGTTTTTCTAAAGCTTCAGAAAAGTCACAAAAGATTTAAAGTTTAGGTTCCTTTCCAGTAAGAAATAAGGTGTTTATACATATATTTAAGATAAGTATTCTGAGTCCTTCCAAGTATACAGCTACAGCAAAAAATATAACCCTGGAGAAGGAGAGGAGCTTTTTCAGAAAGAAATGCAAAAAGCACTTTCAGCAATAATTTTGGAGAAGATTCAGCTGTTGGTATTTGTTTTGTATTAGTCTTAAATCTTGTTATACACATCCTGCCAAATATCTATCTTGCATCACTTTCATGTCGCAATTCAACGATATAAATTTATATTAACATTGGATATTAAAAACATGCACATTGGAGTGCAATTTAATAGACCCCAGATCTTCAGGTCTTAGTAAACCAGAATATTCCAACAGAAAATGTTTGTATACTTGATCTAGATGTTAACACTTCTTTCACCTAGTCAGCTTCCTTCTCAAGTGTCAGTCATGCAAAATATAAGGAATAGCCTGTCCTTTTACTCATATCTGTTAAATTCCGGTTGGATAACACTGTTTTCCAGGGGAGTTTTAAATATTTATCTGCCAATATGTTAAGAGAAGGCAGTCAAAACATTAACCACTTTAATAAAAAGTTATTAGACACCTTGGAAAGCTACTCAAGAAAATTGGATGGAAAGAAGTCATCTATACGAGCCAAAACAACAAGCATCAAACACACTGGGACATGCTCCAGCAGCATAAAAAAAAGTTATGCTGAGACATTAAAATGCCCTCCTATAACGTTAAGACAAAGTTTAAGAATCAAACAGAGATGACTTTATCCTTACGGTCAGACCTACTGTGTCTCTTTATCTGCATTTCCAGAGAACAGCTTAAATCCTCCAGTCCTGTGAGTAATGGAAAGCAAAAATGATATCCAGTGCTTAGCCAGCACTCTGCAACCACTGTTTGTAGTGTCAGGACACAAAGAGCATTTCCAAGACACCCACTGACACCTGACAGATAACAATAACTGGAGTAAATGTTAGACAGTACCTGACACTCCAGCTCCCAGAAATAGATCCCAACTGTTGTAACTCTTGTATGAGTAGTGTTACTTTTAATCACACTGTGGTCATTTTTACAACTTCCAATTTTAAAGCATTTAGCTACAGTTATTGAAAATAATCACCATTGCAAAAGCTGTGGCAGCTTAGCATCTCTCATACGTTAGCAATGCTCCAATCCTGTTAGTCTTTAGATATTGGGTAGGCAGGTTTGTTATTTGAACACCAACCACCACCAGGTACATTCAACCAAAATGAGCAATTCTGCAAGTGAGAAGCAAGCAATTACTACTGTTCTGGCAAATACATATGTGATAAGTTCTGAAGGAATATCTAAACCAGGTTCTCTTCAACATCTGCCCCAACCCTGCAAGCTACTTGTTTCTGGCCAACACTGTAGAATACCTAGTAGAAGTCAAAACAGAGATGTGATTCTTCATCTCCAGCTGAAGTAGCATAACCACTAGGCAGAAAAGTATTCTTTTATACAATTGTTGTATTATTTCATTCCATTAGTAGTGTTTTCATGGGAAGAGAGAAGATGCTAATAACACAGACCTAATCATGACCTAACTTCCCTTAAGAGCTGCTCTACCTGCAGTTGCCATTAGCTGAAGATCAAGTTAAAATGAGAACGTTTATAACTGAAGTCAAAGTATAGGATTTCATTTTCCATCTACACCAGAAACAAGACAAGTAACTCTTACCAAGAACAGTTTCATAGTCTTTAGAGAGATGATAAAAGACAAAGGCATGAATGACTTAAAAATGGATTTTTTTCCTTCTAACAATGCAATACTTGTTTCTTGCCTTTCAGTTGACATCCCTCCACACTGTTGTGCTCTGCAGAACAATAGAGGCAGTTGTAGAAATGAAATGAGTCACAAACAACACGTGACTTGGGCCGTGTAAGGCAGAACTGACTGTATCACTTTGTCTCAGCTCCAAGGGGTGTAACAAAATCATGTTTGTTTACTGCTTGAATTCAAAGTTTCATTGCGGATCTGAACATACTTTTTCTTTATGAAGTAAGACATTATGTAACCTGCAAAGTTCCTCATAATTTATCAGTACTAACTTACAGTTTGGTCAGCCCTAACGTGCTTTTGTGATACAAGATACTGCTCATGTATTGATTAATCATCTCAGATTATGGAGGTGACAAATATCCTTGTTAGAGCAGCAAGTAAAGATTACTTCCTCCATGTAAAAACTAGGTTGGCTGTTATAGCCAGTTTTGTGATTCAAGATATATTAATCTTAAACTGGAACTCAATTTCTCCTCCTCTCCTAGAGTTCTAATGATTACATACCTACATAGGTGGGCAAGTAGCTGGAACCCTGGTTTTATTGCATTTCCTTCCTTGCTGACCTTCTTTCTACTCTTTCAGTAGGATACCCTGGCAATAAAAGTTGTAACTAAGTAACTGGAGTATTTTTTTCTCATCCGTTGTTGTTAAAAAGTTAACGATCATCTTCCAAATCTTTCTAGGTTCACTCCCCTTAAGTGTGAGAGCACATGTTTATTATACAGTGTCTGTTACACAGTGGCAGCCTGAGGCATTCCCATTAGTATTAGGTACTGGATTAGAAAGACAACAAAAAACAATAACAAAAGAGAAGTATTTTTGCCTAACTAGTAAATTGGAAATTGGTGCTCTAGATAAGGAGAAAAAGAAGAAAGAATCTTGAGCAGAAATTAAATATCCGAAGGGAAAATTCTGTTCCCAGCCAAGCCATGCCTATACGAAGCTTCCTCTCAGAGTCAAGATTTCTATTTTGAGTTCAATAATCTGCGTGCAATAGTGCTTATGACTGTTTCTCCCAATATTACCTGATTATTAAAATCTTAAATTGTTAAAACTCTTCTGAGATTGACTTTTAAAAGCTGAGGAAGAGTGCTGGTAAGTGATCTACCAAATCCAAGTATTCTTTCTTCCTCAAAGAGTTCTAGCATAGCACTTCTCTGTCAAAGTGGCAAAGCACAGATGGTCCCACACCAAAGCTTTTGCAGAGCAGTTCTGTCAGTTAAGGTTCAGCTAAATTTTAAGTGATATTTGTACACTTATTCCCCAGCTCTAGTTAAAGAGACAATTGTGTTGAAAAGGTATTCTTGTGAAGCTGTACCAGAAGATCTCTGGAAATTATCTGTTATCATTGCCATCTTACCATGCTGACAATGAGAGAAATCATCATTCTTGTTGCCCTCTTGTCCTCAAGTTAAACTTCCAACTTCATAATCTTTCCTCAGCCAGAAGAAATGAGTTTTTGAAGTAATCTAAAGTCTCAAAGCTCAGATTTAACCACCAAATAATGCAGAAAAGAATTCTCCATGATTCAGACCTGAACACAGAAGTGAATGCCTTTCAGTTCAAGCTGCACAAATTGTGATAGTGAGGTGGTAACCTTCTAAGCTCCAGTAACTAGTCACAAGCATTCTCTTTGCCACCTCCCACTGTTAAATACAGAAGTAGGACACTAAGCTAATGTGTCACATTTTGCAGGCTGGGTGGTCTAGAAGTATCCAGAGTGAGTTACTATGTCTCCGCTGGTAGGCACATTCTAAGTTTTATAATGCTCTTCTGTAAGACTTTATGACCACATCCAAGCTGTCAGAAAGAACTTATTTCCTTTTCAATTTCTATTTTTCATATTATCCACCAGGCATGTAGGTTTTTTTTACAAACAAGAAATATTTGCATCTATTGCTACAAACCTTACCCTCAGGAAATTTCACATGCAACTAAATTACTAGAACAAAGCAGCTTGCAAGTCAGATACATAAATACGTATAGTCCAAGAGATCAATAAAAGTGGTTATTTCTACTGAAGTTTGTTTCAGTATCACTTTCAGAAGATACAGGTACAAGTCTATGACTTGACTGTATTAGAAGGAAACAAATACTTCCAAGATGCTTCTGCCTATTTACATTCATGGAACTTGCAGTTGAGATTCATTGCAGAAGGGTCTTTAAAACCATTTTCTTGCAAACAGCATTTTGGTCACTAACTTAAAAGGCTTCAGAAGCAAAATGACATCATTCCATTTAGTCTGACAAATCACAAAAGCGTATATCAGACATTATTCTGATCAAATGACATGTACATTTTATTCCACTACGACCCTGGAAAATGAAAAATGTCAGAAGAGTCAATATTTCTTGACTGCCTAGACATTCATCAAACACAGATGTAGCCAGAAAAAAAACTACTATCAGCTATGAAGAAAATATCAACATAGAAAGTTATGAAGCTCTAGGTTATGATTCTATAATGAAGGCTCAAGGCTTGTATTGAATTACTAGATATACCATTGGAGCGTGAAAGCTTTAAAAAAAATAAAAAAAAAAAAAAATCAGCTGGGAGCTATTAGTTCTGTGTTCCCCCCCACCCAGTTTCTCTGCACAGTTCTCAACTTTAGATGATATTAGGTTAATTAAATAGGCCAAACTCTAGGAGCGTATTTGTTTACAAGCTAATTACTGTTAATTAAGAAATAGATGCTCAAATTTAATCAGAAATAGAAATTCTTCAGTTACTAATTCACTTTTGTCTTAATGCTTAAACATTTTCTCTCACAGTACTCTGATAAGTCACTTAAACTGTATTTAAAAACCTAAGAAATAGCAGAATGTGTGCACCAGTCTCGCTTTCTCTGGCTAGCAGCAATCAGCCAGTCAAAGGCAAAAAGAGAAGAGAAATGATGGATTTCAGAAGGGAGACCTATACTTTGGCTTTGGTTAGGAGGAGGGACAGAACTGTTTCGTACCACAGGATGAATCAGTAACACCTCCCGACTCTTCACATGGGGCACAGGGGGGAAGGACAAAAAGGAAACTCTTTTCCTCCCCCTTCCAGGATTTACCTGTCCCCACCTTTCTTATATTTTGCAGGCCACTTTAAAGTAGTTCGCGTATTGTTACTGGCATGGAAACATTTCAAGAGCTGTGTCGAGGAGAGTGTTAAAAGCCTCGAATAAGAAAGTAGAACAAACAGTGACATCGAGTGGCAAGATTCTGCAATACACTTCTGAAAGCCCCTGTTAGAAACTTCGTCAGCAGCCCATTTCTAAGGCCTGTGAAACTTTTAATTCTTAACTGTAAGCTATTAATATTTAAAGCAGGATGCATAAAGTAGAAACGGTACTTTTTGTCTTATTTGTGCTTGAACTTTCAATTTTCATTGAAAAGTATCCTTAAGTTAAAAAAAAAAAGAAAAAACCTATAACCACAGTTCACTCTAGGAACAGGTTTAACTAACAACTTTAAAAAGAACAGGACTTGAACCTAACTACTTTGTGAAGCATTTATAAAGCTTTGTCTTCTGAACAGATTATAACATCTCTTAAGCTGTAGAAAAATCACATGCAGTGATAAAAAAAGGTATGCATAAGCCATTTGTATATTCTACCAAATCCTCCCCCACTCTTAGGAAGCTACCAATGAGGTGAAGTTCAGGATGTTTTAATTATTCTTGTTTAAGTGTCTGTCCCTTTCAGTCCTGGAGAAGAGTCATCTTTGACTAACACATATATCACAATTAATAGAACTCTGAGGTTTGTGAGGGATGTTTAGTGCTGCTGTTAAGCCTGGTCTTATAACACATGCACATATTTTACAAACACTGTCCTCTTTTTTAAACAGTTTTGTTTCTAAAATGAGGTACAGGTTTACTATTTAAGTTCTTTTCACACACACACACACACACCCCCACCCCACCCCGGGAAATATTCCACAGAGTTAACCGCTATTATTCTTCTGTCAGATAGGTAGCCAGTGTGATAAGAGCGATATTTACGGCTTGAAATCTCCTAGGACATCATAATACTCAGATAATACCCAGGTGGGTAGTTAGTGACAGAAGAAAGATGACTTACACTTCCTAGGACTGCAGCATCATACTGTGCCCAAGGAATGGTAACACATAGGGGACATTTATCATTTGACAACACAGGAGATGGAAAGGGTTTATTCATTGAGTTCACGGGTCCTGGGCACAATATGTTCTGAGTAGTTTACAGCATGCACACAGCTGGATTTTGCATGCTGAGAAAACTGTATTTGCTAGTGAGGAATCTTCTTTTCTCTCCCCAGTACCCCCATAAGTATTAGCTGCAAACTCTAAAATCTAATCTGTAGTTTCTAGAGGACATGTACACAAGCCACGTTAAGGAAAGAACAAGAAAGGGGCTTAAAAAAATAAAATAAAGGAGTACTTCATTGATACCTTTCTGAACAGCAACTGGGACAGGGGAAAAAAGTGAAGTTGAAATAGATTAATGAGAACGTGACATTAGGAGACACATGACATGTCTTTAATGTCACACCATAAAACTTATTTCATTCACTGCATTATGGGATGCTGTGCCTGTGCTATTTGTCAGTATAATCCAANATAATCCAAGATAAAGAATTACCTTTAGAAAATTTGTATACAGCACGAAACAAAGACTATTCTTCTGTCCCAACCAGCTGCACTATGTTTGTGTGTATATATATAAAAATAGAGATATTTCTCTCTACACTGTTACTGTCTCCTAAGAATCATAAAGCCATTTATTGCATAGTCACCTGCATTTCTCACATCCCCATAGTCTTCCCTGGAAGTGCTAGTTAGTACTTCCTTCTCCTACCTCCCTGCTGAGCAACGAGAGCTAAGTCTGAGACAGCAACAAGCTTCATTTAATTTCCTAATAATTCTGTCAAATTCATCAGAAGGTAAACAAAGAAAAGAATCTTACTTCCCCCAATTTTCTGTTGCCCAAGAAACTTGCAGAAGAAAAAACTAAAACAATTAATGCAAAACAGTCTGTATTAATTTTCTCTTGCCATACTAGGGATCTGCCAAGCCAGATACCACAAACAGAATGGACAATAGTCTTGTTCAGAAATGAAGATAGTCTCTGAGAATAAAGTGTATTTTAACAACCTGTTGCTAAAATGAACTCGGTAAAGGAATATTTACTGCTTCTCAACTCCAGCGTAATTTGTCTTTTACACAAATAATGCATTTTGGACATAAATCCTTGTGCTTTCAAATTAGCATCTACTTGAAAATTAGGTGCTTGTGCTAGCAATTGTATTTTCAAAACAATGGTTAAGGAGATTGGTTTGCACAATATTTCTGATTAAGTATTATAAACAGCTGGCAATTCTAACAAGTTATGATCTAAAATGACCTAGAATTGCTCTGTATGCAAGAAGTTTGAGCAATCTCATGTACACTAAGCAAATTATATCTCCAAAAAAAAGCTAAAAAGACATTGAAGACTCTTAACATTTTTTTATAGAAGCTTTTCCAAATAACAAGGTTAAAGCTTCTAGAATAATAATTCTTCACGAAACTAAATAGTTGGGTTTTTTTTCTCTTTTTCTCAGAGGTTTCAGTACAATTCATTCTTCTCCAAAATCCATACAATAAAAACTTTTAGTATTTTGTTACTTAGAAATCCGCGTCACAAGGTATGTGCACAGGATGGGACAATGATTTTACAATGACCTTTTTGGTCCATTAGCTTTTGCAAAGCAGACACCAAATGTCAGTTGTGCCATATGGGCCAGCTGTTTCCTATCTGTATTCCAATCTGAACTGTTGCATATGCACGGCAAGACTTGTGTGTAATACGCATTCAGTGTTCTATTTTGTCCCAAACTTCATCCTTCTTGGAACTTTTCTCACAGAAGCCTACACAGTGGGAAGCCAGCTGGAAGCGAATAGAATTGAGTTTGACCTCCAAGCCCCTTACAGATTTCCCATGACTTTTCTGTTATACTAAAGTTTTTTTCCTTTACACAAAGCAGCATCACTTTTGGACAACCATCAACAAGACAGCACCGGAACATGGATCACAGATAGCCATTAATAAAGAGCTGATAGAAATATATTCAACATCTCACCCTCAGGAAGGGATAACCTCTTACAGTTAGATACCTTTAAAACCTCCAATAGCAGCTGAAATACTTAAAAAGTACTGATACCCGCTTTTATAACAGCATTTAGCATTTATCAAGCATCTTCCTTTATTTCTTACAGCAGTCTGAAACAACATAGAGAAATGGAAAGGAACTAGATGTAGTTCAGGACTGTGGCAGTTTCATAGTATGACAAAATCCAAAGCTCAAGCAGAAAACAGCCCCAAAATACAGGCATTAAGATTAAATTTTGATAAACACAGTTCTGTTTTAGTAAAGCATTGCATGAAAAGAACTGAATTTCAAACATGAAATATCTTCATTTACCTCTGTTACAGAGCAGCAATATTATTTCAATTTCATTCATTTACATTAAGCTCAATATGTTGTTCTCAAAAACTAGGAAGACCAATCTTGTAAATAAAAAAAAAAAAAATTAAAAAGATCTCTAATAGGTAGTTAGCTTTTTGTTTTACTAGTAACTTTTACTAGGTTAAAAATATGAACAGAATATAGGGTACATGGATTGTATAACATGGGCTTTTTGCTAGTCTTTCAGGCAATTGTCACACATTTTTCGTGAATCACTTCCTTCTTTCAAGGATTAGAGCCCTCCAACAGAAGCTGCTTCTGTTTACTCAGATTACTCATATCCCAATATCATGGCAGGAATTTATGTTATCCCCTGCTGCTTGTCACCTCAACAGCAGCCCTTCCCTTCTGGCTTCATCCCCTTTAAAGCTGCCAACATTTGGGTGCTGTTTTAGCCAAATACTTACTGCTTACTACCCAGTTGAGTGGCAGTTTGAGAGTGAAAGAGAATGAAACTTGAATTTGTGTTTCTCCCCTCGTAACCTGCCAAGTAGGGTATCTACAATCCTTTAAATTTCTTACAGGTTGATAATTTCACTAGTTTTCAGGAATAAAAATTGGTATTCCATTTGGCAGGCAACGGAATCAGGTGGATGCCACCTGTTACTAAAAAGGTAACAGTTCAGTTGTAGTTTGAACTTGTCTTAGCATTGCCCAGAATATTGATAATTAAAGGGTGCTGTGAAAGGAAGCAGCCACAGAGCAGAACTCCTAGTCTTATTGTTTAAAGTACTGGAAAGCACATTTAAATCACACTTATCACACTTCTCTGAAGGCATAAGATCATAGTCTGGGTTCATTATTTCACAGTCTCTGCACATTTATATAGCAAATAAGTGTCTTGGCAGCTTTCAATATAATTCTAGTAATATTAAAAAACCCTATACGTATGTTGCAGTAAGTTTAAGAGCTAGCACATCTAGATATGTGGAAAGACAACTCACCATAAGATATGTCTCATGATAGCTGGACACCGCAAAGCCAAGTGTTTCCATTAGCAGCCTCTCTTCAACAGCAGTTTTCCTCCTGTCGAAGCTGGTTGAGCTTCAACTGACTTAAGACACTGTGGTCTTTCACATGTAGAAAAATCTGAAGTTTGACACCAGGTCTTTAACCTTGGATTCAGAGTTTAATAACTTCATTTCACTCTCCACAGAGCCCTCAAAAAGACTTCCATGTAATTGTCCCAGTATTTAACACAGAGAAAATCCAGGTTTTTGTTCAAACTCAGAGGTGCTTTCACAGGCAAGACATATCCTCCCATGGGCCTTATAGTTTCTGTGAACTACATCCAGGAGATACACATGCTCAGAAATGCCTCTCTCTGCAACTTTATCACTATCACAAAATTTACTATCATTCCTACAACCTACTGTAACATTATTGTTAATAACAACAATAGAGATTAAAAAAATAACAAGTCCTCTCACCTTTCCTCAACACTTCTATCTTCTGAGGGAACTCAGATCTTTACTTACTCCCAAAGCTCTTTATTAGTGACTGCTCACAGCTGGGACCCATCTTTAATTGGACCTGGAGGCTCTCCAGGTGCAAGGAGCTCACTGATTGTTTAATAGTTTTGGGGTCTGGTTAACTCTTCCAAGGTCAGGGATGTTTGTATCCTCCTCTCCCAAGGTTTTACAGAAAATTCTCTTGTGTTGCTTTCAGCATTGATAGGTGAAAAATTTTGTGCAGATAATACACTTGCAACAATTCTGTGGCTTAATTACAGAAACTTAAACCAGGAAATATTAAGGACCAACTGTTTTGCAGAATGTAAGTGGGGAAAAAGTCCCCAAAATTCTAATATGAAATGTATTAGAAAAGAGAGACTAGTACATAATTTATATCAATGTGTTCCAGAAATTCAAGCATGGTTTAAAATCCCAAACA
>VXAK01010434.1:0-14966 GCA_013399435.1 Arenaria interpres | reverse complement strand
AAATCCGTGAATCCGTGAAATGAGATATGATGGATTATGAGATATGATGGACCAAAATATTAAACATGTGCATCATAGTTATAATATAAACCTCTTCAAATGTTTTTGAAGTCAGTGGGACTCTTATCATTGACATTAACAGTTTTGTAAACTGTCCCTAGATTATTATTTTCATATTGCTTCTTAATGGGATATTCAAATGATATATGAAAACTTTCAATATTTTATCCACATACCATTCGAATGATCTCATACAGGAAATTAAATTGAATTAATTAAAGCTGTAGTAGTATTGTCAAGGATTTGAGTTCTCCACAACAGCCACAATAATCTGATGGAATTTGTCATAAATAGGCAACTAATTCTGGGGATGTTGCTGGCAATTTTCAGGAAACTAAAAATAAAACCTACAAATACTGCCATCAGTTTGATCCATTACATCTTGCATATGTTAGTATAAATGGCATGATATCCCAAGACTTTTTCTCCATATTTTCGGCAGTCAGCATAATAAAGACAAAGAGAGTATGCCAGTTCACTGCTTACTCACTCTGAAAAGGTGTTACAACAAAACAAACCCACAAAACATAGATTCTCATCGATATTGTTATTTGTTGATTCCAAATAATAAATAGCTAAACACTTACATGTTTGCACAACAAGGTAAATTTATGCAAATCTGCTTCATTGGTTAAAGGGGAACTTCCCAGACTCTTGTCCCAATTTTCAGAAGAAACAGGAAGAAACACTCACCTTGCAATCAGAAAGCTGAAGTTACTGTATTTTTATTTAAGGGGACTTTTGCAAACAATTGTTCCCAAGGATATCTGTTCATCGCCAGCCTTCCATCTGTGCTTCCTATAATTGCTATGGGCATGGAAGGGCACTCACAAGGCTCCTCTGCAGGCTATCCTCCAGCTTCAGTGTTAGGTTCATGGTTTGACTTGATGATCTTAAAGGTCCCTTCCAACCTAGACAGTTCTATGATTCTGTGATTCTGTATTTGCTTTTCTCATTTTAACCAGGGTTTGAATATCTGTATCTGATGATGTTGCACAGAACACAGTGAAATAACAGAAGCACAGGTGTGTTATGGAGGCTCCTTAGGGACTGAGAAGACTTAAAACAATGCTATGCTCCAGATTCCCATGGTTAACAGATTAATACAGTTCGAACTTTTATTTCTAGCTCCACAATTACCTTCACTCCAGCATTTAGAATATGTCATGTGCTTTCTGGACTCAGAATACCATATAGCCTGAGGCCCACCTCCCATACAGATATTACACATATTCATCATGATTAAGGTGAAGTGCCACTGATTTACCTGAATCTTCCAATTCTTATGTTTATGGCTGTTATCCCTGAGCTCTGATTTATCAGCAGTCATATAGTAGATGTGCAAAACCTGCTAAATTCCTTAACTTTCCCAGAAAATAGTTTTGTCACTGTGTAGAATGCAAGGTTACTTCTTCCATACATATGTCTTTGGAGCCTTCTAATCAAAGTTTTTCTTGCTATCTCTCTCTATAAGAACAGAGTAATTCTGAGGAAAATCTGTATTTCTTCCCTGTGTAATCACATTCGTTAGAAGGTTGGAAAGAAAATAAAAGCTTCAAGTGAATGCATGAGCAGGCATATTTTATTGAAAAACTTATCTCTAATACTTTGTTTTCTTCAGGATCAAGATGAATGGCAGATGTCAGAAAGCTAGCTTTGGAGAAAATAATTAAGAATGGATATTTTTTTCTCAGATTCTGTCTAGTTTATATGTTCTGCTTTAATGAACAGACTCACATATCCTATAATGTATCTCAACACTTACAGCATTTTCATGAAGTCTTCACTAACAGCATCAGAAAGGCTACCATGTTGCCAGAACTCAACTTTGCAAATATCTCACAGTGTTCTGAATTAACATATCCTGACCTCATAAATGTTATAACAGAATACTTCATAATTAAACACTTGCTTTATACACATTTTAGTCTAACAGGTTAGTGCATGTCAAGGTTTATTGCTTTATTACACCATTAGCAAAAAATCCCCAAACCAACCAAAACCCCCAACATCATGTGTACTATCCTATGCTCTTTTTTCCTCTTTTGCAAATAACAAGACTTTGAATTACCTAGGCTTCTTGGGAGCTTAATTACTTTCTGCTTACATAAGTACCACCAGACCTTAATATGGAATATAATTTTCATCTTATGATTGTTATGTTTATATTTATAGTAGACTACTGTAACATAGTGCACAAAATTATGTCTCCCCTCCCAGATGTCAATCTGAAGCTTTCTAATTTCCCTCTTTCGTTATCTAGATCACTGGAGAGTCCCCAGGACTCCATATGTTACTTGATAACTGCCAATATAATGTCAAAGATCATAACAAATAACCTAAACAAACTCTACAAAATGCTTTGCTGAGCATCTGAAAGTCAGCTAATGACAAAAATAAGCCTGTATGCATTGCCTTTGGAGGCTGGAGCTGTTACTTGAATATCTGGCTGTATAACTGCAGCTGGATTCTCTTACTCCACCTCAAAATTTACAAATGTTCTTTTAATACCAGAGATGAGATAACATTCACTCTAAATAACTAGCCTACATGAACAGTAACATAAATGAACCCTGCTCTCCCAGAACATTTTCTGCTGTCAAGTAAGGTATAAAACTACCATGCTTTATTTAGGACTTTTGGTGTCAAATATGTGGAGCTCATTATGTAACCTCTGCTCATTTGGGTGGTCTTTATTCTAGTGGGCCAATAAAATGCATGAAAAAAGAAAATCATTGATTGACTGGAGCATCTCCCTTATGAGGAGAGGCTGAGAGAGCTGGGACTCTTTAGTCTGGAGAAGAGAAGGCTGAGGGGAGACCTTATTAATGCCTACAAATATCTCAAGGGCGGGCTGAAGGAGGAGGGAACCAGACTCTTTTCAGTGGTTGCCAGTGAGAGGACAAGGGGCAATGGGCACAAGTTGGAACATAAAAGGTTCCACTCGAATATGAGGAAAAACTTTTTCACGGTGAGGGTGACAGAGCCCTGGAACAGGCTGCCCAGGGAGGTTGTGGAGCCCCCTTCTTTGGAGATTTTCAAGACCCGCCTGGATGCAGTCCTGAGTGGCATGCTCTGACACTATTTGGACTAGATGATCTCTATGGTCCCTTCCAACTCTAAAAATTCAGTGAAATTCAGTGAAATTAACATCTCTGCGTCTCTGCCAAATTATGTAAAATTGATTAATAGGAATTTCCATTTCTCTATGAAATCCACTTAAAATCTGTGGTAAATACAAGATATCTCAAAAAAAAGTAAAATAACATGACTTATACATGGCATTAACATATACTCCATTATACCCATACATCCAGGTCCTGCTGGTAATGAAAAAGTTAACATACAATATCTTTTTATCACTGCAGATTGAAAGCAATAATAGTCAGTCTTAGCAGTTAAAGTCTGTAATCCATATCATTTTTTGACTGAAGCTGCAGAGAGATATTGAAGGAATATGAAATGATTCTATCTCAATATTATCATTGCTTATTCAGATGTAGTACAAAATAGCAGTTGGCACCAGTTTCAGTTCTCATAATTGAAATACCCACAGACAGGAAGGAGGATAAACTAATCTTGTAACTAATCTTCCTTCTTCTTTTCTTTTTTTTTTTTTTCTCTTTCTTTCTTTCTTTTTCTTTCTTTCACTCTGGTGAATGTCAACAGATATTTCTGTTCCACTGCAAAATCTTTAAAACTTTAAATTATTTTCTTTTGAAGATTTTTGTATTTTATTTTATGTCTTCTCATTGTAGAAATGAACGAACAAATGAAAACCCAAAAACAACCTGAGTACACAGAATAGTTATGAGTACATGGCAGACCACAGAATTAATTGAAAATATTGTCCTGAAGTATTCCTACAAACAATGTCAAGTTTCTATCTATAACCATTGCATGTTCAGTTACAAATAGCCATGTTATTCCACTCCTGGTTTTTCATGTTTCTTCGAATTTTGGTTTTATTTTTGCTGTCACTGGTTTTGTGGTTACATTTTTTAGGGACTTCTGTATGTGCTCAGACAATACATTGATAAGATGCTAAAAATTTACAGCTAAACTTTTTTAAAAACAATAAATCATTTCAGCTCCTTTATGTATAAATATATGACGGGGTATTATCATTTTTTTTGGGAGGAAAGGAAGAAGAGAGGAAGTGGCAAAAGATGAGGGAGTTTGTGTCCTCTATCTTGTTTAAAAAATAAAATAAAAGTTTCATTCATTCAAATGAAATATTATCAAATGAACAAAATGATGAAATTATAAATATTGAACATTAAAGCATTAGCTACATTGAAATGTGAACTGTCAGTTGCAGTCATCTGGGGGATTTTATAAAACATACGAACAAAATCTGCTATCATGCTTAAGTTTTCATGAGCTAGTAACAGAGAGTTTATGTTTTCTGAGACGTATCACATAAACGTAGTATGTTGTTTGTGTCAGTCCTTACTTGAAAGTGTCTAATGGAAAGCAAAACAGTTTCTAGAAGTTTGCTTGGTATCTCCCAAACCTTATAAGATTTAGTGAATTCTGGTGGAGCAAAAAAATACAAACTCTTTTCTCTGGAATGACGCAGAGAACAAGCTGAACCTCAGCCTGTGGGGAGTATCACTTCAGAGAGCATGGCAGGAAGCACAAACCCAAGGACAGAAAAAAGATGGGCCTGAAGGAGTAAACAGGAAATTACAGGTAAGGTTCAGTCTTAATGAAAAGCAACTAATTTCAAAAATGTAAGTTATGTAAGTCTATCTCATATAATGCTAACTGTATGCTTGCGTGTGTGTGTATACTGTGTATATTCATCCTGAGATTTAGGTGGTGACATTTTGAAAAATTACAAAAAAAAAAAGAACTGAGAAACTCAGAGTATTTTCAAATTGCCAGGCCTAATTTCCCAGTAAGATCTCTTTAGTTGTTCTACATGCAGACAGATATGTACCTTTTTTTTTTCTCTTTTCTCTTTAGTTGGATAAAGAAATTAAAGTAAGCTTTTTTTTTTTTCCTATCCCCTTACACTTTACTATTATCAAGGAAGAACTGTAGTTTAAACACTTTGTTTTGCAGCGAAATTTCTAGCAGAAAAAAAGGAAGAAATCATCCTTCATTTCATATTATCTGAATAGTGAAGAACATTGATTTTTTTCTGGTGTTTAACTCAGACACCAACAATTCTATGTTTTTTTGTTTAAGGCGATCATACCATCTGAAAATTTTTCATTCTTCTGCTTTATCATCTTTTACTTTTACAGTTATTTAACTGTTATGAAAGCTGATGGAACAACCAGTCTTCCATTATGAAATGGAGGAAAAGCCAAATCCAATCAAAGTAACACCTGTTCACACCTGTACCCGCCTCCTGATAGTAGGTGTTACTGAATTTTTAAGAAGGAGAAGGATAGAGATGTGCCATAACAGTTTTTGGAATAATTTTGTTGCCCAAAGGTTTTTGTTTCCTTACCTTTAATGTTTCAGGTTGGTTTATGCTTTGTGCATGACCGATTGAATGTAATATATTCATTCATTTATTCTCTTTGTGCAAATTTACTGTTGTACTTTTAAAAAATTATTATTATTTAGATGGATTGTCATTTCTGGATTATAAAGAAGTGATCAGCCCTCTTTATCTATGGTAATTTTCCCAGCTTCTCAAAGAATGAAAAAAAAATTACTTCTCATACTCCAAGATATAAGCCACATATACTTCTTAAGGACAGTATCTGTCAGGAAAAAAATATCACAGCTGACATGCTATTAAACAGATGCAGTTTCTTGTTTCCTGATGAAGTCAAAAAGTATTTTCTCATATGAGAACTGTTAATCATTAAATAATGTATATAAACATGACAAGATGGTACAAAATGGTTATGGCAATGTGCATTAATTTTTTGATAGCTCTGCAGTTCTCTGTCTTTTTTGAAGGAGTGGAGGAAGAGAAACAACAGTAAAAAAAAAAAAAAAGGTTAGGAACAATTGCCCAGAAATGATAGAAAACAACCAAGAGGCTTTTACATCAGCAATATTTCCTTCTAGTCCCTGCAGGAGCAAAACATGAAAAAGTGAAAATATGTTTCCAGTTTATGCTGACAATCAACCGCATTAGGAGCCTGGTGTTATTTTAACAAAGTGTAGGAAGATTGGCTTACACAGGGAAGCAGCATGATTTAACCCTTGCCAAGCTGAGCTTTAAGCTACCTTATTGTATGTAACCAAACCTCTTTTCTGTGTTGCTTACCTTCATTGCAGATATTCAACCAAGTTTGGGATCATTCTTTTCTTACTACTCTCCAAATCAATTTCACAGAAAAGAAGGTGACAAAATTTCCAATGTAGGTATTGTTTTTACTTCTTCAACTAACATTTAAAAATATATGGTATGTATGCCAAATAAACAAAAATAATTCTTAGGGCATCACTTTTAATGCATTATTTAAACTTAATTTTTGTTTCATATATGGAAATAAATTCATACTGTAATAAAGGAAGGAGGAAAAAAAAAAAAACAAAACCACATACACACATAGAGAAAAGACACAGACATGGCCGGTCACACAAACTGCCACAGACAAGGCGCTGCCTTCAGCAGGACCCATATACAGGACTCACAACAGACACAAGCCCAGTCAGCCACATCCCCTTCTCTTCTTCAGCCAGTTGGGGCAGAAGGTCATTAGTGCAGGGCACATTGACACCCTCCACATTCACAAACACATGTGCATTCATTCACGGATCCCCTGAACACCGGCACAGCTCCTCTGCCCGACGAGCAATCCCTGACTGGTTGCCAGTCCCTCTTACCTATTCTGATCCCCCCTCAACTTGCCATCTTGTCCAGCTTGAAAATTGCCAGTGAATACACACACACCCCCCAGTGTTGGGGAGATACAGACACTCACACCTCCCCATCAGCTGGCACCAGGCACATGGGATGCGACTCATGGTCCCGCTCCAGCTGCTGGGCTGAGTCCCTCACTTGCCTAACGCATCCCTGTGCCCGCAGTAGCTGGTTTTGGGACACACATTGTTCCTGTACCAGTGGTTGGAAGTTAAAGACCCCCACTGGCTCCAGTAGCTGCCTCTGAGACCCACTGGCTCCAGTAGCTGGTACTAGAGGCTGGGGGTGCCCACATCTGCAGTCTGATGCCAGTAGCTGTCACCAAATTTGTCTCACACATACACAGGTCTCACCAGCAGCTGGCACTGAGTCCTTGCAGCACACATGCGTGCAGGGAGATAGTTAAGAAAAAAAGTGACAGGAAGTTATAAGAAAATGGGACAGACTGCACAGTGATCAGACAAGCGTACTGAATGACTGCATTTTACACAAAACCACTCCATTTTATACCCTTTTTTCTCTACCCCCGCACTTTGTTTCTCCCTACTCCCTTCTTCCCCCGCACATTCCTTCATCAGTTTGCACGCTCCAGTCAATTCAACATCATAGACCCCAGGCTGGCATCCTTATGGTGTACAAAATCCATGCTGGCCCTCTCTGAAGTGATTCCTGCAGTTTGTTGATAGCCTATCAATTCATGTAACTGACAGGATTTCATTGTTTCTTCTGTTGTTTGCCAGCCTATGTCTCTGTATGCTTTGTTTATTGCCTCCCACTTTTTCACATCATTCCATTTTTACATGATCCTCAATCAAATGATCTTACTAACAGGATGCTCACGCTCCACACACCCTCTTAAACTGATGTATCTGACCACGTTCGTTTCTTGATATTGTCTCTGTTACCAGGTTTTTGTCTCTGGATGTTTTGTTTTCCCCTTTTCCTTATTATCCCATTGTGACAAGTCCTTGATCTGATAACCTTAAGGGAGCAGATGCTCTTTCCTTACATGTATTCTTACAAAAAACACTTTTAAAAATATATTTTATATTACTTTACACTTATGCCCTTTCTCACGTTTTATGTAATATGGCTCACTGGGAGTGATGAATTTGTCTGGTAAAATATCATTTCACTGACTGCCTCAAAAAGATATGTACTATATAACTACAAGCAAAATTTTTTGTTAGTTGGCTTCAGTCTGATGCCACTAGTACAGCTTTCAGCAGACTTCATACACTGGGAAAACTGTCTACAATTTTTTCTTTTGTATATCATCATTCCCATTATATTCCATGTGCAGATGAAAATGTAATTTCGTTAATATTTCCAAGGCTTCCTCATTACTTTTCTTATTTCAGATCACAAGAATAATTAATACATGCTACTGAACCTGCTATGCAAGCCTACAAGGTAAATGATCAAGCACATCCAAGACCCCAAGGCAATGTTCACTGGAATTTGATTTGGACTAAAAGTCTGAGCAGCTCAGGAATTAGAATTGATTGCTCTTCTGTCCAGGTATCAGAGTCCTCAACTAACATTTATGCAATCCCAATGTATTTATGAAGAGGAGGTCCATGACCCTAAGCATTATCTGTTTTATTTTAAACACGAATACACATCAATACCATGAATTATTCAGGATACACTGAATTTCAAATGTGTGACTTAGGTCAGACTCCAAGATCATTATGTTTAAAATTCAGACAGAAGCAGTGCTTGAGGGGATTGTAAGAGCAAGGGATAACCTCTGGATTAATGAATGTATTACCAGGGATTTTATCATCATCCTTTTTTGTACATTCTGATCACAGGAATATGATAAGTACTGAAGTTAAACAGGCTCAAATCCAAGCCTTCTCATACCTTTAGAAAAATTCAGACGTTACGTCTTCTGTAGTCCATCTGAATACTGTTCAGATAGTCAGTCCTCCTGTCTTCCTTTGAATTTAACATAATTATCAGTGACATGTAGATCAATATGCTTTAAGCTCCCTCATTCCCCCACAGATTCTAGTTAGAAGGACACTTAATTTATAACTAGGAAGCAAAATGGCTCAAGAACTGTATTTGTTAAAATTTTAAACGGCAACCATCAAACTCAATAGTCTTAATACCATTTAAAAACTCTAGTAAATCTGGCAACTAGTTGAATTTATTTATAGTAACTTAGTCTGCAATTGATAATTTTTCCTTTTTTTTTCTTTAAGTCTCTTATATATAAAAGTGTTAATCATCCTGTGTTTTCAAAATATAATAGGAGGGCATACTGAGATGATAAGCTTATTAAAATATTATTGAATAGTATCCTTGCTTTACACTGACACTAAAAATCTTAACTGACATTCAAACATAAGATTTCTTTCCATCACAAACTTGGAAAGCAAATAAAACAGAAATTATATTGTGCATTCAGTGCTGATATATATTTAGATAGCTGTCTAATAAATCAAGGTCTCCTCTGGAACAATGTTGTCTAAATTCTGGCAGACTTTTTTTTGTCATGATTGCTGCATGACTGTTATTGTGAAAATATCTTTTAGACCATAATGGATTTTCTAGTCACAGCCTGAACAAAATCTGATGGACAGTTGCGCTGCTTAAGAAACTTAAACTCTGAGACTACTCTCCCTAGCAAAGGAGAGAGAAGACTAACTAAACTAACACAACAAGAACTGTTTCTGTCTCCTACTGTGAACCACTAAGGGTGCTCAACAGTAATTTCTGTCCTTCTTATAAAGAGAGGACATGAAAACATGATTCACTTCTATCCCCACAGGCTTTCATGAGAAAGAAAAACAAACCTAAATCCCCGCTGTGAAGAATCAGGGACCCAGAACTTGAGTTATGCCTCAGTGAACAGACTTGATATGGTCAAGATTATATCAAGAAACTTCAGAAGGAAACTTTGTAGAACAAGATCTTTTGAAGAAACTTGGGGTGTGGACATATCTCTTATGGGGTAAGCTTAGGAAGTATGGGTTAGATGAATGGACAGTGAGGTGGATTGAAAACTGGCTGAAAGACAGAGCTCAGAGGTTCATGATTAGGGGCACAGAATCTAGTTGGAGGTCCGTAACAAGTGGTGTTCCTCAGGGGTCAGTAATGGGTCCAGTCCTCTTCAATATATTCATCAATGACGTGGATGAAGGGATGCAATGTACCCTCAGCAAGTTTGTTGATGATACAAAACTAAGAGGGGTGGCTGACATACTCAAAAGCTGTGCCACCATACAGCGAGACCTGGACAGGCTGGAGAGATGGGCAAAGAGGAACCTGATGATCTTCAATAAAGGCAAGTGTAGGGTGCTGCACCTGGGAAGCAATAACCCCAAGCACTAGTACAGGTTGGGGGCTGACCTGCTGGAGNNGGACAGGCAACTGCTGCAGAGGGTACCGCAGAGGACTACAAAGATGATTTGGGGCCTGGAGAATTTCTCTTATGAGGAAAGGCTGAGAGACTTGGGTCTTTTTAGTCTTGAGAAGGTTGAGGGGGCATCTGATCAACGCCTATAAATACTTAAAGGGTGGGTGTCAAGAGGAAGGGGCCAGTCTTCTTTCAGTGGTGCCCAGGGATAGGACAAGAGGTATTGGGCACTAATTGGGCATAAGAAGTTCCATCTAAACATGAGGAGGAACTTCTTCACTTTGAGGGTGGCAGAGCACTGGAACAGGCTCCCCAGAGAGGTGGTGGAGTCTCCGTCTCTGGAGACATTCAAAACCCACCTGGACACATTCCAGTGCAACCTGCTCTAGATGGACTCGCTTTGGCGGGGATTTGGACTAGATGATCTCCAGAGGTCCTTTCCAACCTCATATAATTCTATGATTCTGTAGTATCCAGATTATGTGTTATTAACAACATGCATGTCTTTTAAGCATGGATTTTAAAGCACTCAGTATGGGGAGAAGTTCTTGGAGGACCAGAAGACCAGAACCTTACTTCCTATTAATGCAGAGTAACAATATTGTCAGAAAAGTTATTTCCCCTTCAGAGGCAGATCGCAGTGTTTAATTTTCCAAGAGAAAGTTTATTCTTTCAAGCCAGGAAAAGATGCACTCTGTGCATCTTAATATTTTGTCATGAAGCAGAATTCTTGTTTGAAGGTCATCCAATAATTTTCTCTTGAATTGTATTTCAATACCCAACAAAACTCTATCACTTTCAGTCATCTTACTAGTCAATTATAATCTCACTATGAGCATTCTCTTAGATTCCTGAATAAGAAATTTCTCTCATTTTTCTTCATCTTAATAGATATATACTGTGATACTTTCAAGGTATTTCATGTTTCTTTTAATTGAAATCTGTCATTAAATGTTTTATTACATTCTTCTCTTTTTTGTCTGATTTTTCTTCTAAAGGATATAGATAGGGATGATAACACTGTCTTTAAAATTATATTATATTACTGTGTAAAAAATGTTATGTTAAAAATTGTCTTTTTGTTACACTTTCACTTAAGCTAAAAAGTAGGCAAAGTGATTCTTTTATAAACTACACAAATGACTCAAATGTGAATATGTATTAATGACATTTTGTGCATATTTTTGTGGCTGCTGTATTTAATTAAAATGACTCTAGTCAGTATGATCTTATCATTTGTATGATGTTGATGAATAATAGGCTCAGTGGTACATAAAATATACCTCAAATTAACAAGATGTTGAATTGCCTCTTACATTTTTGGAAACTCATCCAAAGCTTATCAGATCACTCCTTACTTACAAATAAAACACTTTTTTTTAAGGGCAGTTCAACTGATTTGTATGAGAATTTGTTAATGGGGCCTGATTTTTATAGATCCTGCATACTTCTAAATGTGGCAACCACTTGAAACTGTGAGAGTTCAAATGCAGCATTTAAAAAAGAGTTCATAATTTTTTACCTTAGTCAGACACTCATATCACAATAGAAAGCAGAAATGAGAAAATTTAGTTTTCTTTGAGCTTCTGGAATTTCACATAATGCTTTGTGGTTGCTGTTGCTTGTTATAATACTCTCACTACTCACAAACTGTTTGAATTTTGTGAACTTTACTTCCTCATACTCTACTGACAAAATCCTTCCCATCTTGTAAATATTAACTGTGTGTTTATTTTTATTAAAATTCAGATTTTTACAGAAGTCTAATACTCAGAAGCTATCAAAAGAACAACAACAACTAAACATTTCTATATTTTTGTAACTCTTATTTAGGCAGATAAGTAGTACCTGTGACTTGGGAGCAGGTGAAGCTGCTGCTGTCCCAAGTCAAGAACAATTGAAAATGCTTAGAAAAGAGAAAAAAAAAAAAAGAAAAGTATTTGGCATTGTGATATTCCTTGTCCTCTCTCTTAATTTATATGTTTATTCACAGTCAACAAAAAGTAGTTTTCTAGAAAGCATAAATGAAGAAAAGCAGTTATTCTTTAATTATAGTTCTGACCAGGGATGATGTCAGAAAAAAGTCTTAACCAGCCTTTTAAGAAAGAAAGGTGGTCTTCAGGAAACTGAGAGGTTTTTTTAATTAGGCTTATAAATCAGAGAAGTTAGATAAAAATATTTTGTAATGATAGGAGAGGGGCTTGATGTCTCAGGATAACTCTCACAAAACTTTCACCTTTGATTCAGCCAATGCATTCTTTTCTTAAAAACTAGCATTTGTGCCAGATATTACATATTAATTCTTATCTCTATTTATCCGAAGGTAAGGAGATAATAATGAGAAACAGGTAAATGGTAGATAGGAAAACAACCCTAACCTCCACAAAAACACCAAAACAAAACAACAACAAAGCTATAGGATTTCATTATCATACTATTAACCTGTTCTACATTCTAATATTAAGTAATTTGCTAAGGATTATATAAATATGTGGTTGGATAAATGCCATATAACATTGATAGAGTGTGTAATCCAGTTTATGGCTACTGGCTAATGACAGAAACCTCAAAGTACTGGTTTACTAACAGAAGTTAAAATAATAACACACTCAGTTAAGTTAGAGATGGTAGGAGCAGAGATGCCCTTTCAGCCAGTATAATTCATTTTAGTCATTAAAACATTAGTAGGAACATTTTTAGGTTACAGTATACATTAAAGTATATGCAAAACTAGCAAGGTTCATATTAAAGATGCCCCATGATACCTTGTACTTTATGACAGCAGATTGAATTTCCCAGCAGTTTTATATCCTCCTGTGCTAACCATCCATGCAGAAAGTACAGCTGTTGGTGGTCAGCTTAGAAATTCAAATGTTATACTTGAAAAATCAGGACAGCATGACTTCTTCATCAGGGCATCTTACAATGGCTATTTAATGAAAGCAACAGTGACCCAGTACAAAAAGGCGTAATTCATGTATTTTATGCTGTTGGCAGTGAAGTGCTCTCTTGAATAAGCATCAGCACAAACACAAGCTTAAGTTTCTCCATGAATGTGACAACCTCTAAACTGAATTTATTTTAGTTGTAAGCAAGTTCTTTTGAAATTAATCAGTTGAGTCGCATGTTACCTTAGCTTTTGATTTTTAAAATTACTAGAAGCTACAATTAGGGCACTGACCAAAACAAGTCAGCATGGAAAAAGAACAGGATTGAAAAAAAAACATTCCAATAACTGTATGAGAAATTGCAGATCCACAGTTGGAGAGTTACTGTGAACTCAGTGGTGACAAATTCTTCCATAATCATCAAAGACCTTTAACAGATCAAAAGCCCTCAGCTTAAAAATATTCGCAATAAACATTTGATTACTTCTCGGAAAAAAATAAGCCCAAAGCACACTTCACTTGTTACAGTCTGTAACACTGAGGGAATTCAGTAGTTTAAGTACTCCTTGACTCTTGCTCTGCCAAACTGTTTAAAATAGAAAAAAAAAAAAAAAAAAGAGAGAGAAAGAAAAAATCTATGCCTGTGAGTATATATCAAGTTTTGTTGGACATCTTTCAGTGTGACTCATGCCCAAAAGTACAAATTATTACAATGACACCTATAAGATGGTAGTAAAAAAAAAGCAAAGCTCCCCATTCTTGCGCTTGTGAGAATCCCATCAAACTGCAGAACACTGATACCTTTTATATGTTCTTGTTCATTATGGTTCTGTGTTTTTTATTACTTTTTGTTGGTTTTAGGTCTGTCATGCCAGACGACACCACTTCACCAGGAAAAGTAGAGTTTCACTCATCCCTGTTAAGCAGTCCATAAGTACTTCATTATTACATTAGAATATTCATATGTAGCTTAGACAACCACCTGCCTTACACATCTGCTTAGCAATTATTTGCCCTTGAGAAATGAGGGAAAAGCAAAAAACACTAAAGAGGCATACTACATATTGTACATTTCAAGAAATTACATCACAGCACATCAGATGAAGGGCATGGTTCTTGATTACAAAACCCAATTTTTTTCTTATATTCTGCATAAAGAGTTACAAAAATGACAACTTTGTATTATTTAAGTATCTAGTACAATATACATGAAAGATTGCTATGCACTCGACAAAATATGTAAAAAGTCATCTTTAAAGTTATTTTGATGCCTTTAAACAACAGTAAATATTTTACTGGAATATCCTTCTGGACTAATTCTGTAAAATCTTTATGTCAGGACGAGAATGACACTCCTCACTCATAAACTGATTACAAGATGCTTCATTTAAAGAAAATTAAAACATAAAAAATGAAAACAAAAAGTATCACATACCCACTTTTCATGGGTGTTTACTCAAAAAAGTAAAATCTGGGGGACTTAGTAATAAGTGAAAATGGCTGTAGAACAAAATTAATTTGGCTTCATCATATGTCAAATCTACCAACAATTCCTATTAGTGCTTTACTCCAAAGTTCCTTTATTAAAAGAAAATGTGGACTCAAATACATCGATTTACATCTTTGACCTGTAGTGGGGTTTGGGGTTTTTTTTTCTTTTTTTTTTTTTTTTCCCCTGAAACATCTGAGACTTGAATTTGAATGTAAGAAGTGAAACATACTCTCCACTATCATACTAAAAATACAAAGGCATGAAAACTCCAAAGCATAATGTGGGAAAGTAACGAAAGATTGGTGAGGAGGACTGTAA
>VXAK01010430.1:0-102670 GCA_013399435.1 Arenaria interpres | reverse complement strand
TGTATCTAAATCTTTGCACTTCAGGCTAATAAAAACAAAAACCACCAAGCAGGATTTCTACTTGTTTCAGAATTGCACCAAATGCTCATCAGTGATACGTTACATTTCCTATCCTGTGATCTAGATATCTATGAATCAATAGAGTGAGAGCACCCTACAGTTCTACTTCTCAGTTGCAAGATCTAACTTCCCAAAGGAGGAAAGGAATTTTCCCAACATTATCATTTTCAGCTGTTTCTATTTTTCTAAACATTTGACTGGGCTCTGGAGAAGGGCTGCTACAGTATAAAGTGTTGGTCAAATAGGTAGATTGTAATCATGGCAGTTCTTTAGCATAGAAACTGAGACCATAATACTTTTAGATTATTCAAATAATGCTGTAAGTAGCACAAGTAAAATTTGGCCATGCTGCAATTCAGGTCTGGTATGTAAGACAACTCTTCTTCATTTAGTTTTATCCTAGTAGAATAGTTAATGAAAGAGAAATAATGGAGAGAACTCTGTCAAATAAAGCAAGTTAGTTGTTACTTAAAAAGACAATATTGGCCGCAAATAAGTCAGACTTGTTTGCCCAATCAAAAGCTAGGTATCTAGACTTCAAACCATAAAAGCTACAGTATCCTGCAATTGAATTAAGAGAAATTATGTACTTAAGCAAAATGTAGTTGACATGGATCACTTAACAACACGAGGTTACAGCTCTTCAATTTGCAGAGAGCAAGACCCTGATTCTTGACACAGAAATGCTGCTAAGGAGCTTTACTTACTTAGGGGTCAGGAGGCACAGAGGTCCTTGATAGTTCAAGTTAATTTTTTTTCCCAGGTGTGCTAGTCAATTCATACAGAAGATGCTTTTCTCCCCCACCTCCAATAACATGATGCTTGAATACATGAAAGTGTCCGAGAGAGCCTTAGTACTTAACATAAACATGCTGCTGGTTTATGGAACGAAAAACTACTAGTAAACACAGAATGAAAAAATGCATGTCATACCTCTGAATATATTCTGCCAGTATAAACAAGAAAATTTGGAATCTCCACTGCCATATCACTAAAAGCACAAGAAAATGTACTAATTAGCTATTAGCTTTAAAGAAAAGAATAACAACAAAAGTTTATGAGGCTCATGAAATGCCAGTTGATAACCAAGCCTTTACTGATTAACAGCAAAACTTTTTAATTCCTTGAATGTGCCTACACTAAGCAAGAGAAGGCAAGCAGAGATGGGATAGATAAATTAGATATTCAAGTCTATTCAACACTAATAGTGTTTAAGGATGGACTACAGTGATGAGGAACAGAGCTCAGAGAGACAAATGTAGCAACCAGCAAGAAAGTTAAAACGTGGCTGTCTCCTTTTGTCCTCCTCATTTCTATTTCCCCATGTTTATTCCTCCTCCCACCCACCTGGGTCCCTCCCTTTCCCTGCTTTTGGCTCTTCCTCTAAAAATTACAGAATAAATTTTGTACATTCCCATATTGTCTCTATAACATCACACGGTAAATTTCACATAATCCCACAGGACTGCTCAAATAGCTCATATGTAAACTTCCCCCCCTTATCAGTTACAAAATGTTGCTTGAACATCTCCAAGGCTTTGAGTTGTTCCTTCAGTTGTGTTTCCCCAGTCTGTGACCTGAGACATCTGGTTTTTGGTCCCCCTTATCTCCTGTGCCTTAATGTTTGTGTATCTAGGTGGGGTTTGTTACTGTTTCTATCTCTAGTCTTTTGTTTTCATGTTAAATACCCGTTAACCAGATATGCCCACAAATCAGATATGCCCACAAACCAGATGTCCAGGATCCTGCAGTGCTCCAAAATGTTATTGTTACAGATTATACCTTCCCACATGATATATAAGATAGGATGCAGTCTGAACACAATCAAAAACCATATATATCCTTCAACAGCAAAGGTGAGATTGGCAGCTAAACAGAGGACACATGTTCAGGTAACACTGTATTCAAGGTTTGTCTGAACATTAACCAAAGAGGCATTGGTTCTGGATTTGTCAGTGCCTTATGAGGGGGGGGGAAAGGGGCTAATCTGCAGGAGCCTTTAATGCTCTGTGCTCCAGCTATAGATATGGGTCTATATACAACTTACTTCACCAAGGCTGGTGTATAGATTGAGTGCTAGCTATCTCCTGGTTATGCCAATCTATCCACAATCAGATGTATGTTTTGCTGCGTCTGCTTCAAGGCCACAGTCATCAGCATGCATGATTACCTTAATGATTTTGTGCAGCACTGTAGTCCATTCGGATAATTGGAAGCACATTCATATTCTAGCATGCATTCTTTTGCTAGCCAATCTTCAAAACATTTAAGAAGAAAAAAAAAAGAAAAAGAACAGTGTTGTACTCATCACACAGCCTGATTCAATGATTGGAAGAGGACCAGACACTACATACTTTGACCTCAAATATCAGGGGATGGAACAGACTTATCAGTGAATTTCTCTTGTGGAACTGTAAAACACAGAAGAAAAACTACGCTATTAAAAAATTGTCTGTTTTGCAAATCACCCCAACATGTCTGCAAACAGGGAATCTTTATGCTAAAAGAAAACATATTGTCAGCTATCAGAATTGAGTAGGAGAAAAGGGTTGCTCAGTAAAGTAAGGCAAGCTAGCAGCTGTGGGTGACAGCATGCCCAGCAGGGCAGCACTCATTGGCAAGAGCACAGACTCATGGTACCCACAGAAGCTGAGTAGAGTGAGCCTGAGGATGGTAGCAAAGACCAGTGATCTCCAGAGAAGTCCACAGTGATGAGGCAGGTCTAAGGCCAGCTGAGAAGCCAAGGTGCAGCAAGACACGTGGCCAGGCACAGGTAGAGCGGCACCATTGCTCAGGCAGATCCCAATGGCAAGAGCCTGAGCTTAAAAGTATCACCCAAGTGAAGAGGACAAGTGCCTATCAAGGTTTTGGAAACCTCTTGCTCAGACAGCTCTGTAACTCAAGGCCATACAGATGCCATATAAAATTTGGTCTGGGGACCAGACAGCCAAAACACCAGGATGTAGAAGAAGAGGGTGCTCACTGCTCTGGCATGTATGGTCAAGAACAATGTAGTGCAACTATATTCCCCATTGTCTCTCTATTAAGCTAAACAAGCTATGACAGTAGTTTAAATACTATACTAGATTATTCATTTTAAATGTCTTCCTCAGGCTTTTCATCTTTTATAACCCTGGTTTTTCCTCAGAATCCCTAGACCATCTGTTGAGCAACACCTGCTGTATCCAGCTCCAATTTGGCAGGACATGGTATTTCCTAATTATTCCAGTGACTATTTCCCTAACAGAAACGAGAAATATAATAAGTTAGCTGGTTTCACTTGACCACAAATGTTCTATCCAGCACTTCAAGACACTAGAAACGGAGACCAGAAACTGCAGTTTGTTCCTTAGAGCAGCACTACTAATAGTCAACATTAGCATGCAGTTAACATAAAACCAAATAATATTTATTACAGTAGAGATCACTCCATAAAGCTCATACATATAGCACGATACCAAGATGACAAAATACTTTCAAAACTGAATACTCTTCTTCTGCCATTGGAATCAATATTAATGTTGTCCTTTGACTAGGGATTCAGTGAACTTAAGCAGCTCCTCAAGCAGCAGTTTCCAATGCCTTTTTTATTACCTACACAGTATAAATGGTCCAGAGTGGTACAGGCAATCTGTTCAGTCATATTGCTTGCAGCTCTATGACCTTTTCATAGCAACTACTTAGGCTGTTATGCTTAAAAATTTTGACATCATTGGACTGCATCCTTAAATTTCCCTCCAGCATTCAAATTGCACTTAATGATTTTCATGGGTTCAGAACAAAATTGTTATATAGCTGAAATCAACCATCAAGAGTTAATTTAATTAAGTCTTTACAGTCTGACTAAACACTATATTTTTCCTAGGTTTTAAATTTGTGCCATAGTAGAAACCTCAATAAGACTTAAGCTTTATAAGCACTGCCTATGATGAACAGAAATGGATTTAAATATTGTCTCTAAATATACTTTGAATTCAAGCTACTCAAAGGACAATTAAAAAAAAAAAAAAAAAGAAGAAAAAAAAAATCCAAGAATGCATTTAACATAGAAATTGTCATACTGCTAACCATCAGAGCACTCAGGTGCCAGAACAGACTCCTAGGTAAGCAGCAATAGCAAAAAGTTTTTGAGAAGAATATCAATGAATTTATGAAAACAAAAATATAAAATACATAATAAAGACTGGACACAATGGACAGGTGGATTTTTTGAGTCCTATCGGGCTAAAATATCAAACAATATTATTCAGAATTTCTGACAAATTTACTGGAAGACTGAGTCTTAAGAAAATACCAGGCAAGGAGTGGTGGTCTTGTCCTCTAAACATTTCCTCTGAGTGGCTAAAGTTGATCCTTCCTCTTGCATGCATTGGAATATTTCTAGGTCTCATTTTTAATCTCCTGAAGTACTAAAGAAATGGCTGAAAGTTGTAGCTTAATGTGAAAGCAACTGTGAATTACCCTTCACGTTAATACTATCAAAAAGACATATTGACACACCACTACTGGTTTTAAAGTATGACAGCATCTCTAAAATAGTGAAAATTTCAGGCCAGTTTCATAACCCAGGCAATACATGATAACATTCCTCCAAATCACCAATTGCTCAAATGAGTTAACAATGGGTACATTCTGATGTATTTTCACAAATATATACAGTTTTACAAACCTATATAAATAGCTCATTCCCACTTAGTTATATCACCATGATTTATCTGCAGATTTCAGTTCATCCATTGAACTTTCTGTTCCTTTTTCCAAAAATAGATGATGAATTTCAAAAATTAATCCTAAACAATGCAGTATTTTTCCCCTTAAGAAATATACACAGCTATGCAGGCTCCATGACAGTTTAATACTTCCAAAATCTTTAGTGTTTGCCTGTAGCTGGGAACAATTTTAAACACTATCAATTTGTCAAAATATTTAATGCAGCCCATAAATATAGGAAGTCATAGAAGTAGAATAGAACAGATCAAAGTAAGAAGAAACAGTTTATCATTTCACTCAAAAGCTCATAAAAAAAATTAATTTAACATAAGATTAAAACAAACAAACAAAAATGTAATAGGGATAATTATCATTAAGGTATTAGACCACAACTTCAAAATTTCAATTTGTGTTCCTTTACCTCACCAGCCGAGCTAAGAACAGAAACCAAAACCATAGAAAAGATCCTCTGCTACTCTGGCGAAAGGATAGAAAGCAATCAAAATGTAGATTATGTAGATTTTTCTAATAATAATAATAATATTTTTAAAATTAAAAGCCAGAACCTAAGGAGAGTTTGAACAAAACCTAAGATTTTGCAGTTTTAATTAGGGAAGGAGGGTGGAGAGGGTCCTTGTTCACATTCCAGACATTCATGTCAAGCGCTTCTGAAAAAGCACTATATTTGCCAGATAAGTTCACCACTGCTCAGCTAGCATGAGGCTTATGGGAGCAATAGACTGCTGGAAGTTCATTACGTTGTCCACAGTGAAATGCTAACATCAGACAGCCATATGCTGCAATAAAAAGTTTTAGGGCCAACAAGTGCTGAACAAAACAGTGGGGACACAGAGGTATATCACAGCATGCATGTCACCAGATTCTGAGACATCTTGCACCTGAAAACCTGAAAAACAGTACATGACAGAATAATTACATCATTGAGCAAATCGTGTTATGCCACACAGCTATAAAAGAGCCCCTCATCTCCTTCCTGAAACCTTCTCTTCCCTCCCTTCTTCTGAGAAAATTTAGCATTACCTTTTACACAAAACTCCAACTGTTTTATGTGATATACAGCAACAAATCGAGTTTCTTCTCTCATCAGAATACATGGGCTTCAGCCAGTATCTAGCAAGGAGAAGATGAGAACTCCATTGCTAACTAAAGTATCTGCATTTACTGGAGCAGAACCAGCCACAGGGCAAAGTTTATAACCCAGCCACAAGTAGAAAGCTGCATTTATAACAACCCCAGCTGCTCTCTATTAGTGGCATTACCTCTATCTTGCCATAGTTTAATCACAGGCGTTCAGAAAAGTTGCTCTTAAAAACAAACCATGAACATTTGACACAAACTACAAGGCTTATTTTTTTCAGAATGTTTCCCTGAAGATATCAGGCAAAGCCCCATTCATAATCTTCCTTCTAAATTGCAATGCCATATTTGTACACTTGGCAAGCAATTAAGGCTAGCACTTGATCAAAGTAAAAGAAAACACAATCTTCCTCCCTTTAGTTTAATTATTGAGAAAACATTTAAGTAAACAAACACATTTTAATTGCTTACAAAACAAGGAGAAAGGGACAAAAACCCCTGTGATTTGTAGTTCACTAGAAGATGATGTTTGAGGGTTGTTTTCTGGTTTTGGTTTTGGTTTGTTTTGAGTGATAAATAGCATTTTTTGCTCAGATAATGTATTGTTTGCAAAGAAATAACCTAGATCTTTGGCAAAATGGGGAAGTCAGAAAAAGTGCTGAGGTTGTTCAATACAACAAAAATCTAATATATAGTGACAAGCTTTAGCAAGTCTTTTCGTAATTAATTAAGAAAGAAAATCATGTTTATGTCTCTCTACTGAGGCTTTAGAAAGTTCTTTTCCTAAGCTGATGTAGAAGTAATTGATTTCTGATTTAGGATAAAACCAGCATGTGTTCATTTATGTAATCTGCATAGGTATCAAGGTCTGGACAACTGCCTATGGGATTTGATGTAATGATGTTCCCAGAACCATAATGTGTAACAACGTTATGGGAAAGTCTGGGCATTCAATTCCATACCCAATCCCCTTAAACATCAAAATTACTTTCTAGTTATACTAGAATCTCTACTAGGATCTCCGTAGGATCTCTGTTGAGCCAGAGTTTAACACATGGTAAAAGCTATACAAACACAGGAGATAATCACTGCTCTGACAGCAGAGACAGTAAAATTAACAAAGATGTTATAAAAGCACCATTGGGAGAGCAGCCGACAGAATAATACACCATGTTCTAATGTCAGCACCATAATCCATGTGAACTTATATTTGTCCACATGGCAAAAGTTCACTACAAACAAAAGATTCTGCTTCATGTATTTCTGCTTCATGCAATCTATTGAGATACTGATTCAAGATTCTTTCCACAACGGGTTTCAATGGGTGATCATCCGGTAATTTCATTCTCTATGAAGTGTATTTCTATCTATTATCCTTTTCTGGTAATAAGTAGGATAAAATAAACTTGTTTTTTAACTTTATCCTCTAAATATGGTTTATTAAAATTCACAAATTTTTTGCATTATTACTCTGTAGTTTCAAAGTTTGGGGTTTTTTTCTAGCAGGATATTAGCCTCATCAGTTTGAATTTCCTATGTTGTAAACTGAGACTTTGCATGAAAATTGAGGCAGGCAAGATAAAGAATGTTTTCCTACTTTGAAAACAAAAGTCAAGTAATTTGATTTAGCTGGGGAAGAAAATACGTCTTTTAGTTTATATGAAAAGGAATTGCTACTACTATTATGCTTAGTACTCCTGATTACCTTCAGGAGATGTAACTTTTTAAATTTCACTGTTTAGGATCATGTATCAATGCAGATCATTGTGTTGGTTGATCAATATTAAATTAACAACTTCTGAGGACTGCCAAAACATTAAGAAAAAAAATAAACATAGCTTGTGGAGTAATCAAAGGTAATTTATGCTGAAAGTTACTGCTGTTGACAAATGTCAAGAGAAAGGCTCTGCACAGAGGTGCCGTTTCACAGTACTACCAAACCAATCTAGCAGGCAGCTGCCGTGTGGTGGTCCTGCCTCCTCTCTGTCCCAGTCCCAGACCTCCACCAGGAACTCATCCCATTTTCTTTAGACTTGAACAAGTACCAAGGTGACTGTATGGCAAGCCAATCCTGGAAGCTAAACAACAGAGAACTAACCCTACAAAAAATAAATACTTTTCTTCCCCTTTAGGGTCTCACACCTGGTCACCATCAGATAAGACAAGCACTTGTGCGGGCATAAGAGGCAGAGCAGGAACACACAGTTCCCAAAGAGGAAGGATGGTGGAAGCAGGACTGTCCCTGTGAATGAGGGCTAATCAATAAATCATGTTAATTAGATTATTCACCTTCATTATAAGTAAAGTTTTAATAGGTTGTACAGTGTTGTAAAAAATTTCACCTGTAACTGCCAAAATCTGCAGTGCTACTACATTGCATGATTTCCCATGGAAAAAAAATTAACTCTCTCTATTGAGAAAGTAATGGTTACATTCTACAGGTTGCCTTTGTAACTATTGGGAATATTGTTCCAGGTGATCAAATACAGATTTTCAGCCTGATGACAGAGACCAAGATACCCATTGCTCTGACTGATGCAGGGGTTCAAGATCTAGGACAAAACACCATCAGTTTATCTAAAAAGTGAATAGCAGGCTTCAGGTAAACTACTTTTCTTTAAGGAATAAACAAACCAAGAATAGATATTTCATTTTTTTCAGGAAAAAACTGATACACAGAATGTCAGAAACCAAGTTCTATGCAGTGGGCTGTTTTTATTGGAACATGATGAAGGAGTTTACCGAAAAAATGTGGAATTACAATGAGGAACATTTTAGCCCATAACCTTTTCTTGACATTCTGTTTGCTCTTAATCACCCATAAGTTCACTTAATATAAGAACTATGTTTTCTTAAATATCACCCTGCATATTCAGGGGGCGGAGGGGAAGGGAAGAGAGAATGTACGTTCTTACATGAACTCAAATAAGCACACTGGCATTTGCGCAGAATGTCAGGTGTTGGGAGAAATCAAACACTGCATTTCATCTCCAGCTGTCAGCCTTGCAAGGTACTGTTGCTGCTGCAAAGATATTTCTAGGAAAAATACAATTCAAAAAGAAGGAAAAGGGTGAAACAATCTTCAAATATGAGAAAACTGTGTAATAAGTAGTTATTAATTAGGCTAAACAGTCTTGCCTCTGACTTTAGCATGGCATGTAAAAGGCATAAGTCATGCATTGACTGCCACAGGCATGATTTGGCTGATACAGAGTGCTGGGCAACAAAGAAATCAGCCACTGCTTAGCTCACACCTATGCACAATAGGAGCTGATGCAGATTCTCTTGGCAGAGGATGTTTATCCTCATGTTTGTTGCACTTGAGCATTAGTCAGATCATTAAAGTGACGGGCTACATTTAAGCTGCAGCAGTAGGGGAGGTTTGTGTTCAACCACCGAGACAGAATAGTAAATGAGCAAGGGAAGAGAAACAAGGAGCTGGCTTGCACAGATTACCACAGCACAGGTAGCCTGTCACCCTGTCAGACACAGGATGATTTGCCTTATTAAGTATTCATTAAAGTATACAGAGGGACTTTGTGGAAGGAGACTTTGCTTGACAGACAGACAATCTGTACACAGTAACTTTAAAAAAAAAAAAAAGCCACTGAAATACCACATATAGCAGAGAACTTAGAATCAAAAATTGTTGTTTATATGCTAATTTCTGTATTTGTGATCTCCATGATGGGCAGTCCACAGCCATTTATATGTTTACAGGATAAAAGATGATGTAGTACTTTTGTATGCTAAAATCAATTGTGTATAATATTAAAGTAACAGAAGATTATGGGGCAATTCATAGGATAGCAGTATTTTTTTTCTTTCCTTCTTTAATCATGAGATACCTCACCTGTTTGATGCTTCCAATTAAACTCTAGACTTAAGTAGTCAAAGGGTTTGGTTTATTCTTTCAATAATTTGGAAGTTTCATATTGAGCTTCAAAAGATGTCTTCCAAGGAAAGGTTTTAAAACCAACATTTATGAATACATTAATACAAGTTAGTACAATATCTTAACTGCTACCGACATGGATGACCAGAGGCAAGGAAGCCAACTTCTTTCTAGTCATCCAATATTGAAATTTGAATATTCAATATTGATACTTGACTACCTTTCACAAGGAACAAATGTTCTTTCCTTAAGCACCTGACAGTTTTGCCTCAGGTCTACACCAGACACTCTAGTTCTAGCTCCTGACTCCTCAGGGAATTACAGCTTCATATACATGATCTGAAAAGAAGCGGAAAAGAAAACTTCAGATATGTAACACCATTTCTCCTGCAGACCCCTACAGCTATTATTCCATATGGTTGCTTGTTGCAGAGTTTAAAGTGTATTTTCTTTTGTCATAATCAGATGTGCATGCACTAAAGTAGCTGCTGAAACTGTGCCTCAGCTGATTTTTGTATTAAAGTTTGCTATTCAGCTCTGTAAGCAGCTACTTCACCAGATTCAAAGAACTTGCATTTCCCATGCAATATAATCTAAAGTATTCAGGCTAAAAAAACCCCAAAACCATAGAAACCAAACCACACACACAAAAAATTTTATCTATCTACACAGAACTAATATTCAGTACCAGTAATTTAACTGCAACACATAGAAAAGTTGCAGAAAGTGATACCCCACCACAAGAATACTTAATTGTATCTTCAAACCCTTTTAAATGCCATCTGTCTGATACCAAAATGGTTTCTTTTTTGTTTCCTCTATTTTTCCCAACCTTTATGCTGGTGGAGAGGGGGAGCCGGAGCTAGCACGGCTTTTTTGATTAATTTTATACCAGTATGTCTCAGGGCATCCCCTGATCTATTGAGTTCCTTCCTTTTATGATTTTAGCTTTGCTCTTGCAAATCATTCAGACACTTTCCACCAGTAGAACAGTAACCTTTAGCTTTTATAGAGTAATGCTGTACAGAATCAAAGTACAGGCAGCAGTCAAACACTGCATTGACATTTAGGAAGCAGATGACGCCATTAGGGAGCAAAGGGCCTCACAGCAGGAGTAATGCTGCTGAAGTATCTATGGAAAGTTACCTTCCAGATATTTTAAACTAAATGGATAATCCTACCCAAGGGCACAGTTGCCTGGACTGTGGTTACAACAGATCTGCGTTAAATGATTGTCACCCTAGCTATCTCTCCAAAACACACTGGTGGTTGCTGCTCCGTCATATCAGTTTTACCATTCACTTGACAGAAGGCTCTGTTTGGTGTTTTTTATTAAAATCATTTTATTTCACAAAAATGAGACTGAAAATGGATAGACAAATGTTAAAGCCAGGAAAAACAAAAATAGTGAGAGGATATTGTCTCCAGTGCAGTGCAGAGAAAGGCAGAAGGACATGAGAAAGGAAAGACACTAGGAACAGAAATTAACTGTCTGTCTTAGGCAGAATAATTTATGTAAGCAACGAACTATCCTTCTAAATCTCTCCCTATGCAATCCTACTTAATATTCCTCACATTTCAGGGAAACTACTGTGTAATACATAGTCCCTTACACTTTCCTAAAAAAGACTTGCAAATGTCAATATATTCACAATATGCCAAGGTATATAGATTATAATGCTGTTGACTGTGGTTCATCCCTCTAAGTGCTTGAAGAATCACAGAGCTATCATGGAACACCAATTTTCTGTGAAAATACACCCTTCCTCTGCCAGTGGAAGGAACCTGTCTGTCTCCATTTCACAAGCTTTACCTTTACACGCCAGTGGCTTTTGCTACAGTAAGAGATGAAGTCCTTAGTGAGAGAAACAACATTAAACAATTAGTTATCTCCTAAACTACCTGTATAAATGTTAACAGTAGTTTTGCACAAGAGAACACAAAATAAAAAAAAAAAAAAACAAAAAAAACCCTACTCTTGTAAAAATATTTGAACATTGCATCTACAAAATCCCCTAGTATCAGAATGCCACCTCTGGTATTCCACCACTTCAGAATATAAGGATATTTTGCCCAATTTTATATTAAGAACAGTCCTCTGGTTCAGCCTAAGCAGAGAGGCGAAGCTTTGCATGTACAAGCTTCCTTAGAATAAAGTTCATGTAAAGATTAGCGGTCCTGAGCAATTAAAGAACTGTTGTCAAAATCTGTGTTCATTCAAAAGTTCAATAGTTATGAAATGGTCTTGCAATATTTATGTTACTACAAGGCTTGTATTCAAGTAAAAAAAAAAAAGTGAAAAACAGGTCTGGTAGAGTGATAAATTTTTTGCTTGGTGGTGGAGGAAGAAAAATTGAGAAAGACTGAGCAACTTTAAGAAACATCTTTTGATTATCTGCAAGTTTCTGTATGTATGGACATGTAAAAGAAACTTAAGATGATTTGTAATTGCATTTGCAAACTGGTTGTCTATCTTTTTCTTTTTTTTAAGAGAGTTTGGTGAAAGGTGGCAAAAGAGCAGACATCAAATAAGGAAACATCTAACAAGGAATAGTATGTGACTTCACCTCAAAGACTGAAGAATCTAACAGAAACCTGTCCCTAGAAAAACCTTGTCTGACATAAAGTGTACCAAATGTAGTCATCCTCAGTCAGATACATGTGCAAAGCTTTTGAGTTTTACAAATTACTAGAATTGGTAGAAATAAGAGATATAATTTTTTAAGGTAAAGAGGGGAAAAAGGTTTTCAAGCGAGCTCTTCTGGATACAATGTGATATATTATTATCTAGAGACATTATATTTTTCTGATATACCTATGAAATATTTGGGAAATGAAAATCTCAAATGGGGCAGGTATCCTTTTACTACTTATGTGTTAGACAGTCCTTTCTTACACCTTTTGCAGACTTACTCCCTACACACACAAAATCACTTTCCTAAAAGTCAACACACAGGGAGTCACAGACTGCATCCTACTCAGAAGACAGAAAGTCTTCACCTATCCTGTAAAAAAACACCCTAAATCCTATTAGAATACAACTAAAAATTTACCTTCCAGCATCCTAAACAGAACATCCACAGACAAATCCAGCCAGTTTTCTGGAGTTAACAAATGCTTCCTGATGCAACCTCCAACTGCATAATCAGTACATGGAAATAGTGCAGCTCTTCTTTTCCACAGTTCTTCAATAGCTGTCTACATAGTCATCTATTTGTTCTAACTGTTCCATCCATTGCCACATTAACACTTCATGGAGTAAGTGCAGGCTTCTCCCTTTGGATTAAGAGGATCAGAGTATTGCCTCTCTACTTCTTTGCCTGCCACCTTGCTCTGATTCTTTCCTGCCTTGTGAAAGAAGCCTCCCACCTTTTAAGTAGGTGAATCATTGATGCAACAGCAAGTTGAAGTTTTTATTCACTGCTTCTCAACAAGACAGTAACCAAAGTTAAAGCCACATACGTGCATGACCTACAAAAGGCATGATTTCTCAGGGATTATGAATGCCTGAACCTCTGCTTGAAAGATATTCAATATTATTTCAAGCTACCTCATCTTTAAAAAACCCCAAATCTCCTTCCAAGATATTCTGATCCTTTTTGTAAAAGGTAGGCAAAGGAGTGTTACTGCACATAAGATACGACAGCTGGGATTGTGACTTGCGAAATATGAAAAGTGGCATTCAGCCTTCCCTAGCTGTTGATAGATTAAAAAGCAACATTTCACATCAAAATGGTTAATTTCAGTGACCTTTCCACACGTAGAAAGAAAGATGAAAAAGCCTACACAAATTACTCTTGCAGGCAACTGACAAAGTCAGGCTGCTCATTTTATGAAACATTAGTGGCTTTCTTAACATGCAATCCCATCATTAAGGACATGAAACTCAGGACATTTGCTGCAATCTCAAGAGTGAAATGACAGTAACCATAGAGAGAATATCTGTTTCTATACCTCATTAAGGTCCAAATCGAGAGCTGACACACTGCAGTAAGCTCTTGACAAGAGATGAAATTGCATGGCTGCAGCAGCCAAGGAGCCATACCTGCTTGTTTCATTTTTCATTGCTGTCACAAGGAGATCATGGTGTTCTCCTATCAAACTGAGTCGCAGTGGGATGCTTGGTTCCATTTGTGGAAAACCTGCACACTGGGAATACCAGGAAGTTGAGAAAATATTAGCTGGTACAAAGATGACAAAAAAAGTCCGGAAAAAAAAGCAGATCGAAAATGTCGTTATAGTTTTAATAACTATTGCATATCAGCAGTGGAGACAATTCCAGGTTATTGCTGGATTGCACTATATAACAAGACAAATTCATTACTTAAATAACCCCTGGGAAATAAATTAAATAGAATCCAAACTGATGATGCGTCCCACTCCATTAAAAATAAAACAAAAAATGAAAAAAGCACACTGCACATATGTGCATCTCAGGGATGAAATCAGCTAACAATTACTAGGTGTAAAATGAAAAACTATCAACACAGCAAGGAAAAGCCTAAGTCTGGAAGACAGTTTCTCATACATACACACATGTACGTAAGCACGCTGTAACCTTTTTTTGACTAATGTAAAAAAACCTGTATCATTCATTATAGTACAGGAACCACTCAGAATGAGAGTTTCAGCACCAGCAGTAAATCAACAGGCCATACACTCAACATCAGAGAAGATATGTCCAGCACAAATTTCAGCTACAATGGTTGCTAACCTGCAAAAGTCCATACATTCCCTCAGTTCAAGATCAAAATTTGTGGTAAATTGCCTAAGAAGGACAACCATGTCTGTAAAAGCAATGTGCCACCACTATATAGTAGAATCCTAGAGGTCATTCAAGAAAGAGAGAGAGATATCTCCTAATGCCCAGAAGTCTCAATAGTAAAAGAACAATAAGAAGTGTATAACTGTTTCCCTTTCGCCCAGTATTTATGAACCTGCCCTTAGTGAACTTCTATGTGAACATCTATCTCTAAATATTTGTTTGAAACTATCATAAAAAAAACTATTATCTACACTCTCCTATACAGCTCATTAGAAAATTTGGCAGGAACAATGCCAAAGTCTAGTTTGCATGCCATGGTTCCCATAGTACAAGCATCTTCCTAATTTTTATTTGTTTTTGCCAGCAAAACAAGCATTAATATCACAATGAAAGCCTTTTTTTTAAATAATAGCTAACTGGTTCTTGCTTGCTTGCCTGCTTGCTTTTTTTCTTTCTAGATTTAGTTATTTATTTTTAATTTTTGACAGAAAGGAAGCTTTCAGACATTGAAAGCTGACCTCTGCTGCTCTCCTCTCAAGTTAACATGGACCAACTGCCATCTGGCTGCTTGTTTTGACAGAGCCAAGGATTATGAAAAAAAAAGAAATGCTGCATGCTTTGACTGTACAAATGTATAGAAAAGCTAGAATACTTGACATTTACTATCCCTTCTTGGTTCCATTCTGCTGATCAGAGAAATAATTATTCTACAGAAATTACTGGAACCAAGCATAAAACTCTTCCACTAGCCATTCCAACCCCCTGTTGTTGTTGACGTGTTTAATTAGGTCATTTTGATCACAGGTGGAAAATGCAGTCATTTTGTTAAGACTGCACATAGCTCAGAAGTATGCCTGTATCCTTCTTGTCCTGTATAACAGTTATCTCACTGCAAGGAGTGTAGCCAGCATCACCGTTAGGGTTCTGAAGTGAGGCATAGTGGGAAACTCATCACAAAGCAAAAAAAAAAAGGCCAAAATGGTCTATTTACATAATTGAAAAAAAAATTAGATTAAATTAAAACGGAGGAGGTAAGGGAAATCTTCAAAGAGATCATGCCCAGAGTAATTATCATGTAAAACACCATTAAAGCTATAATCAATCTCTAAACTCAGTTTTAATACATTCTGATACTTTTATGACGTGTGCTGAGTGTACGTGTATCTCTGGTATGTTCCATCAAGTAATATGACCTGTAATTAATTGTTTCTGCAGACGTTTTATGCTTCTTAACTCTGTTCTTGCACAGCCTTCATGCCCCTGTACAGTCACCCATACAATTGAGACATTGCAGTTCTACAGTTAGCAATCTGAGTACACAAACAGATAGTAAATATGTGACTTCTCTTGTATCCTCCAAGTCCTTTAATAATCACTGCCATAGCTCTCCTGAGCATTTTACAAAGTCATAGCTTTCATTTTTGTGTGGCTGATAGTTTCACCTTCACATTAAGAGTTGGAGATAACAAAAGAGGACAAGCGGAATATCATTCAAAAATAAGGTTCTACCTTTGAGATAATCTATCTTTTATCATAAATTGTATTTAATGGGGTTATTCAATTTTTTTTAACAGAAGTAGTTAATATGAACGGGATATGTTATATGAGCTTATATGGAAAACATTCTCCTATTCTCTCACTAAGCAAGCATATTCAATATCAGATGAAAAGTTGCTATCAAAGACAATTAATACAATAGAAAGCATTTTTTTCAAGATATTGGTTTCAGCAACATGCAAGAAACCCGTACAGCAAGTGTAATTCCGGGTCTAGGGTAGGGGATCAAAGACTAGGATGCATCTTTCACCATTCAACAGGATCTTCTTATGATGTCCAGAATTCAGGCTGTACACAGGCTGTACCTCCCCCTGTCCCAAATGCAAATGTGTCAAGGATCCATTGTCACCCTTGGACCATCAGCCCTAGAAATCATTCCCAGCACTTCCTTTGCTTTCTCAACACCATTTTGTGAAACTGAGGTAAACAGGAAAGATAATTCTGCCCTGTTATTTACCATCCATCTTTTCTGACATTTATGTTTTATCAGATTCTTAATACCATTCCTTTGAGGAAGTCATGACTAATACTAAAGATGTTGATCTGTTTCATTAATTTTTACCATAGATTATTTACAGAAAAGCAAAGATTGGTTCTGGACAAAAACCTTCTAAATATGAAATAGCATCATTGAACTTTCTGGTGATCTCTGCTCCAAAGGTGATAAGAATATTTTAAGTTCCTTGATTAAGTTAAGACACATTCAGGACTTGTCCTCATCTACATGTCCAAAAGCAAAACAGCCTGCATAGGCCTTGATATTTGGTGTCTCTACTTCATGGAGGCAATGTTTGTTTTATTTCTTACAGAAGAAAACGTGATTTTACTGAAAAACAAAACTACACACAGATAATAATAATAATCATAACATGGATATCTTCTTCACAAAATCACTAAAAAAATATTTTCCCTAAATGATGGTATAGAACACTGTCATCTGACGGGTTTTGTGTCCCCATCTAGTGCTACATACACAGGCTTAGAAGTCTGTTACTTCTTAATGACTGCATTATTCAGTACAAGAGCCAAATCCTAATTTTATATATGTTGAAACCTCACATTCACACTCTGTAATGACACAAGTGGAGCAATTCTAACAAAGTTTCAGAATGAGTTGAAATCTCACCATTAAATGGACCTGCAAAACTTCCTGCAGTCTAAGTAGGGAGACATCTTGAGTTTTATCTATCAGGAGTTAAACATCTTTCAATCAGTTAGCAGTATGTTTTGCATTTATAGTTCCAGTCTTAGAAAATAGCTGCTCAGAGTAAAGGAATGAGAAAGTGCTATCGAAGAGCTATCTTCTACTTTGCTGAAGGCTAAATCTGCTCTCTGTTTAAATTGCATCTTGTTAAAGTAGACACTGTGCTTGATTTTTAGAGGAACATATAGATATTGTTTTCATCTGTACTACACTGTTAGTATCAATTGATGTTTAGTATCACCAATGTCTTTTCCATAAGAAGTTTGACTTATTTTCACATTACTGTTTATATCTCCCAGAAGGAATTATAGACTATACAGAATGAAGTTTTAAGAAAATATTAATATATTTTCAAGTTTTTCATGGAACAAGGTTATGCTTCAATTCATCAGATGACTATACTTCACCCAATCAGAAAGATTAATTTGAGGAAATATGAGTCTTTGATACATCTTTTCTTTGGTAAAAATTTATAATTTTTTTTTGCCTGGGTTGGCACTTTGCAAGATACATAAACTTAGCTTTTTATGCTACGAGAAAAGCAAAATCTTTTACAGTTCACGAGAATGAAGGAAATCCCACAGACAATACCCTAGAGGGACTGAAGACTTCTAAAATTTAAAAAAAAAAAAGAGTAAAAAAGTGTTAGATTCTCTGTGAGTTCAGACCATTTACTGACTCTAACATGCAGAGAACAGGCTCAGGTAGCCAGGAAAAAAACCTGTGCAGCATTAAGGATGACACCAGTCACAACCAAATCAACCCCAAATCTCAATGTACTGTTTATAGAGAACTTAAAATTTTACAGCTATCACATGGGCAAATATTTATATTTGGTTTTAATAAAGTGAGAATCTTTTAGCTTATTTCCATTCATTATGTGTTTTAGTACCTTTGTCCATATATATTTATTCTTCTAAAAATCCACAGACAGAGAAAAATCCAATACTATAATCCTATCATTGCAATACAACTCTCATTTGCAATTCAGGTGTAAGCCTCAATATGAGCAAGTTAACTTACTGAAGCACAGTTATTGCAACTATATATTTTTCTGGTACTAACAATTCGAAGGTCAGCAGATAGTACTTTAATTTAGATTTTGGCATTCAACATCTTACTGCAGTCTCTGTTCAGGCATAGAAAAGTGTATCATCGTACACTTGATATCAGCATATTATCAGGGGCATAGATTTGTTTGTTTGGAGGGTTTTGTGGCTTGTTTTTAATTCAGTAACAAAAAAAGATTATTTTTTTTCTATTTGCCTCTGTAATAAGCCTTTTCCCCACTAAGCCTCTAATCACTATAGTTTCAATGTAGGAACGAGATAACAGTAAAGTATCAAGACCTAAGAAGACCTAAGTATAGCACATGTTTTGATCACTCATGGACCTTTAAATCTATCATGGACACAGTGATTTAAGAAATTCTTCCAAATGTAGAACATCAAGTATTCCATTTATTCATTTTTTTCTTTCAGAGTTACTTTAGAAATGGGCTGTTTTTCACATCTCTGTTTTTTAATACCAATACACAAATATTTCTGTGAATTATCTTCCTTGTTATTGATGACAACCTCTTACCTACGGATGTAAGAAAACTTATCCACATCCCTTAATTCATTCAGGTTTCAACTCCTTAGTATAATCGTACACATATTGGGGGGAAAAAATTACAGTTAGGATTAGTGTCATACCTTGTTTAATTTCATTTCCCACTGAAACAAGGACAAATGTTGCCTGTGTCTGAAGTGGTGTATTCAGTTATTTCTCCCTTTTGGTCATTATTTTCAAAAAGCATATCACCTTCTCTGTTTTAAGGATAACTTTTGATCCTATTAGTTTCAATGGGAACAAGAACACATTCTTGTCTATCAGCAGTCTTCTAACACATTCTCATTCTCCACTTTCCCACAAATCATTAAGTGGATATGTTGATTGATCATACCCGGGAAACTGAAACTTGACTGCAAGCCCCTTGTAAGCTCTCCCAACCTCCATTCCTGTTGCGTATACCCTGCCTGACATCTTTCTGACTCCAGGCCCTTACCACATTTCAGAAGCATTTTCAAGCTGCAAGTTGTTAATACCCCATGGGGAAGGAGTGAATTATGTTGTTATGTGGCTGTTTTGGGTAGATGAAGATTTTTTCACCACCTGTGATATGCAAGATGAAAGTGCTTGGCTGCAATATGCATTTCCAAATTTTAACAATGTTAAAACTGCTCTGGCTATTATATAGAATATACTTGAATCATTACTCCATTCACTTCTATATTCTGCCTGTTTTTTCATGTGTCCAATATTCTGTGACAGGTAACCACACCCACTAGGGACTGGGCCCAGGGGATTTCTCTTGTTTCAGAGAGACTGGTGTATTTCTCTGGCTCCAGCCTGTAGTGAGGCTGAGCACATATTCCCAATAGGTACAAACGCACACACACACAAGACAAACAGTGTACGTATGACCAGACACACAGACTGAGACAGAGAGAGAACAGTGCCTTTACCTGCACCCATCCAAACACATAAACATCAATGATGGATGACTAGATCTTTTTTTTCCTCTGCACCTGAGCAAGGCTGGAGTTTTCTAGCTGCAACATACACAAATTTACACACGTATGCATATCTCAGGCACCTTGTTGAACACAGTTTATCCAGTGGCTGGAGCCCACACCCTGGTGTCCTGCAGTTATTGTCCCCTAGACCCTCAAGCCCCTCAGACCCATGATCCAGTACCTCTAGTGGATGGTACTCAAACTGCTCACGCTACTTCTCTGCTAATCCTGCTGGCTATTCACTAGTGTTCACACACACATACGCAGAGGATAGAAAGTGCACTCTCACAGAACACAGAATTAGGATTGAATGAGAATATAGGACAAACTGCAGTTCAAGCACAAGCATTCTGTCATACAAGTTTACAGGCCAGCAAGCTATTTAAACATGACCAGACCTCTTTATCCCCTCTTCCCTCTATTTTCTCATGTCTGCTGCTCTCCAGTCCACCTGGATTCCTCCTTTTCCCTGCCTTTGCTCTTTCCCCTAAGCATCCCATAAGACAATCCACACATCTCCAAAATCCCCTTCCATAAAATCCCCCAAATTATCACCGCCACATTGCAAATTGCTCTTTTCCCTGTATCCCATAGTAAATCCCATTCCCCTGTAAGCAATTACGCCCATCAGTTTAAATGGTACTCTAGGGAGAGCATTTCTGTCCTTGTGTCATCATGGTGGGTTTCACGCCAGGAGCAGTGGTCTAGTCACTCTCCTTGCCTGGCTGTAGGAAGAGCCAATTGAGTATTCTCCATTCTCACTGACTAGGTGATACCGTGCCTCTGACCCTTCCTGTGTGTTTGTATTTAATTTGCTTAGTATATGGTAAAATAACTTTAAATACCCTACAACCACTAAAATACAACTTTTTCCTCACAATCACCAGCTTTAAATACAACTGTGTCAACCTTGCAGATCACGGAAGGTGTGCTTGCTGCAAGCTGAGAAGGCAGCTCCTCCTCTTGTATGTGCTGGTGCTACAGTGGGCACAAATTGATCCAACAGATATTTTTTTTCCAGGCTCCTTAATTTTATTGATCAGATACTGAACACCATGCCATACTAGCATAGGCTTCTTTTCTCTGACATATCTACCTGCTATACCACAGCACTTCAGCTGCAAGGTTGGAATGGATTTCTGGAGGCTGGCAATGCTGGCTTCAGCATGTCAGATTCACAACATTAAGTCCTATTAAACTTTAGAAGTTGGGTTTTTTTTTGATGTAAGCTTTAGGGTTTGACCAGCTATGATTATTTATTTAAGATTTGAAATAAAATTTGTTCAACAGAAGCTAATCCTGGCACTTCTAGTTTTAGTTTTGTCAGGTTTCATATAAAAGCAAGATCAAACAGCTAAAGTTCCACCACCCAATTCACTATCTTACCCAGAATCTTCCTCTAACACTCTGTCTTATAGTCCTAATTTACTTTATTGATCAGGACAATTATTTCACTGCTGAGGAGTATGACTCTTTGACAGAACATATATCACCAAAGCTACACAAGTTTATGGTTTACGATCAACTAAGGGACTTTACTTAACTGATTCCAAGGTTGAAAAAGACATTGTGAGAAGGTCTTTTACATTTATTTTCATGAACGCATCCTGGAATAAATTACTGCTATATCTATCTAGTGCAGACAGGGATTCTGGCTTGGAAATAGTTCTTCAAAATGAATCTGCAAAAGCAAATTAACTACTTATTTTACATTTCATAGTGGCTTTAAAAAAAATCAGTATTACAAAAATGAGATTAAGTTCTATAAGTTAGAGTTTCAGTATTTACTGTATCCACAGAAAAAAATAATTAAATAACCATATCTAGAATAACATATATTTATGATTCATTTAAGTGAAATCCTATGTCTAACTCAGTTTATAAAGCATTGTATAAACAGATTTAAAAAAAAAATCAAGGTGGTGTAAAACCCAATATAATTATGTTTCACCAGATTCAGTGCAATACAGTATCCACAGCACTCAAAAAATCCTTGGACTAGTGCTGAAAGTAGTAATTTTTGCTATGAATGACAGACATTCAGAAAATATTAAGAAAATACAATAAAAACGATATTAATTTTAAGATAATAAAACTACCAATTTTGGGGGTGAAAAAACAGAAGCCAAAGACCTGAAAGACACTAACATCAGGGTCTAGCTTCATATTTATATCTGTGTTATAAATGTAGCTCAAAAACTCCTTGTAACAAATAGACCAACCATCACATCTTGTTCAGAGTTATTTCACTTATAAAAGAACAAATGTATGAATGGTCATTTTCAACAAGTCTGCATGGGAAAAATACTTGAGTTGGCATATACAGCTACACTTTTCAAATTCAACAGTGTTTGAATTTGCATGTAATCAGGACTTAAAAATTAATCTCTGTACTTTCTTTTTTCATATGTTTCTCTTAGGGGGTCCTTTTTCTTAAGTATCTGTAGCAGGTTTCCTCACAAAAAATGCATGTATATAAAATGCAGCAAGAGCTTCCCTTCCATTCTCCATTTCACTAATGCTGTTGAAGACAGACTTGCAAAACTGTAGAGAATTTTATTCCTTGCTACAAAACAGAAACAATACTACGATTTAAAAATAAACATTCAAAAGATATATATTTTATATAACTTTTAAGTAAACAACTGACTGAAAGGATTATTTTATCATAGTAATTAAAACATTGAAACAAGTAACTACAAAAAGGGAAATACTGAGATGTGATTTGGAAAAATGTCAGTCAAACTGTTCTCACTGCAGAGAGACTTCAACAAAAAACATGTGCACTCAAATGTTCATGGTATTCAATCTTCTATTGAGTTAACTTGTCTCTCTCACAAAAACAATGCAAAAAATACTGATAGTATTAAAATGTGCACACAGATTGTCTAACAAAGACCCAGCACAAGGATACAGTTTCATCTAAGGTGTGCCAATTATTTCATAATGATGACAATGAAATGCACTAGGAGTTTGAGACCTCCACCAGGAGAGTGGCAGGTATACCAGTCTACCGTAAAAATGCTTACATTGGGGAGTTCAGAAGCAGTTTTGCCAAGACTGCAGATGCCCAAGAACAGTGTGTAGAAGGCAGCTGTATGGTGGAAGGAAAGCAACAGTCACAAGATGACATTTCAGAGCAAGCTGTCTGTGCTACCATTATCGCACAGCACTCTGTTGGCAATTGCAATCATGAGTTTGCACATGTTAAGATTCCAATATAGCAAGGTATATTTAAGCTTTTTATGGCCAGATAACAGCTGTTGCAGTTGAGATGTGTGAGTAATTTCTCAGCTATACGCAGTGTATAACATACAAAAATCCTCCCAGTGTAGCCTTCTGCAAAGAGCTGCCAGATGAATTGGGTAGTAGAACAAAAACTGAGCAAATCACATTCATGTGGGCTTCCAGCAGGCCAATTTCAGATGAAGTGGGTGATACCACCTGAAGATGGTCAGGTCAAGAAACTGAGTACAAGTTGCTGTTACAAATCCTCCAGGAAACCATTATAACTTCCCCAGAGGCACAATTTCCAAGTGCTGTTGTTCCTGCTATCGGTTATGGGCAGGGGGTCATTTTGCACACCATGTTGCCACTTTGGTGAGTGAAACAGCCTTGAGGCAAGTTCTCCCATAAAAATCACTCAAAATTCATGAAAGCATTAAATGTGGATCAAACCAGCACTAACTGAATCCAGGAAAGCTTTCATTCATGTTTACCCATTTCCCTAGTAACTGTGATACAGAGATTTTTTAATACATATGATTTTCATATCTTTTTTATTTCCCTATAAATACCTTTCTTCTTTTTTTTTGGTTCTGTTCTTATGATCTGCAAGATCATAACAAAATCTGTAGAGACTAATAAATGAAAGGAGCATATAAAATTTCCAGCTTTGATATTGATTTATATACAGATATCCCATGGGAAAGAGATCACTTAATTGCTCTGTGCATTAGTTTTCATGTTCAGTATATTATTGTTTGCAATTTTCTTCAAATCGCAAATAATACCTCACCACACACCTATAAAGTCTTATCATTTTGATCCATTCAAACAGTCCCCCCTTCTCATGCTGCCATACCGTCAACAGCCTATCACAGCTTACACACCTTTTTTAAACGTACACAAACTGTATAACTAAAAAACACAGTAGTAACCTAGATCCAATCCTTAGTTTTGCATGGCTAGGTTTTGACAAAAATTAACACAAACAGCCCAAAACTCAGTGAGGTCTCTAATATGTTTCTCAAAAGAGCTATTAGTACATGGGACTATGCCTTGCATGAGAGCTGTGGGTTCTAAACATTTCTAAAGATGTGAGCAGCCTGAGCTCAGGTTGAGAGACATGGGAATAACAATTTCAAGGCTATACTAATTACAATCATTTTAACTGCAGTGTCTTCACTGCCAGAAGTAATGTACAATATAGCAGCTGCAAAACATCTTCCATCTAGTAAACATATATTCCTTTTTGCATTCTTTCTAGTAGACTGCTTTCTTAAAATTATATTGTCTTAGTTGGTATTTAGATGGTATTTCACATTCTAGGCAGATACAAGAGGGTTTAAGCTCATTTATTAGAACACATTTCTGACTTGAATTAATATTGGTATTCATCTAAGATTCTTGGATCTAACAGTCATCTATAATTCATGAAGTACTCACTATTCCACTGACTATAACTGCTGCAACAGTAAAAAGTACCTGCTGATTATTGCACACACCATCCAAAAATAAAATGAAAAAAAAATTAAAAATAGAAAGTCTAGGACACATAAGGAAGAAATGGCTCACAGAAAGAGAAAAGCAGAATGTACCCTTCACTGCCATTCATCATGAACTTACCAAATCTATAACATCCTAACAGAAACCTTTCTCTTTTTCATTCTTATTTTTTGGGGGATGGGGTGGAGAGCACAGAACTGGGTAGAAGTTAAACACGTGGTTAAACACGTGCAACACACTAAAGTACTTACCCTACTACTTAAAATTAATACTTTTCCCCTGTGATAGGCTCAAAACCTTGTTTATGGGTAAAGAGGAAGAACGTAAAGAATGAGATAATTAGTAGACAGTAATGTCTTCCTGGTGGCTCAGCCCAACATAAAGTATAAACTGCACAACTAATAAAGCAGCCTTTGAAAAAAAGCAACCAGTTTGAGCTGACTTCAACCCACATACTCCTCCTAGCAGCTGGGGACATCCAGCACCGGGACAGTGAGCACATAGAGGCCTGTAATAGGAATCAAGTTTGTATTGTGATTCAACCATATATAGCAATTGTTGTATTATTCTTTACAATTCATACATAACTGGTCCCTCCCATTGGAGACAGTCCTCCACAAACTTATCCAATGTGGGTCCTTCCCACAGGCTACAGTTCTTCATTAACTGCTCCAGTGTGGGTCCCTTCCACAGGGTACAGTCCTTCAGGAGCAGACTGCTTCAGCATGGGTCATGCAGTGGTCAGGCACAGACCTTCAGGAAAGACAAAAAGGGCAGGAAAGAACAAGGGGTTGTGTGGTCTGTGGAAGTGCACAGTGTGTGGTCTGTAGAGTGCCTTGGGCCAAAATCAGAAACACCAGCAATGACAGAGACCTCATAGTAAGTGTCTGCCACAGACCACTGGATCAAACAGAAGTGGATGGAGCCTTCTCCAGATACCTCCAACAGGCCTCAGGCTTACAGTACTTGCTTCTTATAGGGAGTTTAACCCTCCTGTGAAAGCAACGCAGCAGCACAAACCACAGTGACCCTAAGGCTGTAGAGTTTCAGATGTAAGGGCTGTGAGGCAGATGAGCAGAAAGAAGACCCAGGACTTCAGAAGAAAATATATCTGTTTGCCCAGGGAACAGCGAGGAGGGATCTCATGAGTGTCTGTTTTGGAAAGCAAAGGATGTTAGGAGTGTTGGGAGATTTTTGGAGATGGGCCTCTTGAACCACAAGGACAGCCCTTTCCCATAAATGGGAAAGGATCAAGCATAACAAGAAAGCAGGCTGTGAAGCACCAGGGAAGATGAAGAGATTAACAGGATCAACACGAAATGCTTGCAGAGACAAACACCTTAACCTCCAGCTCACAGGAGGAGGGTATCCAGAGTCTATGGCTTACGTCCCTGCTGGGGTTTCCCATGCCAACCAGGACATGACTAAACTGCAGCAAGTGCCCAGGTGGGCCCCCCAGGTAAGGAGACAGATTGAGCACAAGACATATGTGGAGATGCTGACGTAGCTGGCTTCGGTCACTCTGTAGAACAAAAGACCAAGGAGGCTGTCTCAGCTACCTGTTCTCTTCAGCTACCCTGGGAAATCCAGGAGAGGACACAGACAGGCTGTTATTGCAGCTTGACATTGAAAGCATGAGAGACACCAATCCTAGCTGCACTAAGGGCAAGACTGTTCTTCTCGTCATTTTCTCAGGAGAGAGAACCCCGTTATTTGACAGTTTTCTAGAATTCCCTGTCATGTCAGAAAAGATGCAAATGAAAACCCATCAAGGTGTTTTATTCTCTAACACATAGAATCAAGAAATTAAATTCCTTAATTTGAGAAAATGGACATGAAGTAGTCAGGCAAGAACACACTTCATTAACTACCCCTGGAGTTCATTCCCAAAGTATTTTCTGTTTCATTTAGCTATGAACTGACAAGAGGGATCCTGTGTTTCTTATATATAAAGATATAAGAAAATATACATCCCAGATTGTAACTTCTAACATGAAGATTTCTTTGTTGGAATTCTACGTAATGTAAAGATATCCATCAGGATTTCCTATAATCCAAAGTCCCCTTGATAAATGTGATCAGGTTATTGACTGATGAAGCTGATGACAGGCCACCTGACAGAGTGCTAGTGACATGCAGACATATTTTGAAATGCCAACTGCCTGTGTAACTTACCTCTATTATCAGTTAGCTTGCCAGGCCACTTTTCCTGTGGGGCAGATGTATTTCTGCTGGACAAACCGGTAAGAAAAGGAGACATTAATCACCTCTCAGTTTATGAGTCTCAGAACATATACTTTTCATGTCATAAAACTCCAGTAGTAGTTATGCAAACACATCAATGATATGAAATTCAGCTAATTACTAGTTTTATAGTGAGACTAAATATAATGGGATGCAAATGACCTATTATATGGAATGACTGAATTATGGAAATAGCTGCTAAGAACTCTCCAACTCATTAAAGAGTCATCACTTTGGGAAACTGAGCAGGCTGAAGAGAAAGCTGTCTGGAAGTCAGGAACTGGATCCCTGTGTAGTTAGCTTCACAAAGGAACAGGGAGGTTTGGCAGGACTCTCCTGACCTCCTGACAGCACCAGGGAGCAGCATGCCATGAAAACTGAGAAGCAAACAGGCTGGCCAGTTTCTCCCATTAGCAGACAAAAATCAAAACATTTTCTCAAAATCAGAACATGGTTTTCTTCTGGAAGATTTTCAGTGGTTCTTCCTAACTTGCCAGGCCACAAATAAATTTGTCAACTATGTCCTTGGTGCTTTCACGAAACCAAATTCCAAAAAGTCTTTATTGTAATTATTCCTTTCTCTCCTTCTGCTTTTAAACCCTCCTTCCTGGATCTTGAAGTTGAAAGAACACCACTCCATGTAAAATGATTCATAAATATTAATTTGAGGAAATACATGGGGAAGGAGGGCACAGTTAATGATTGCTTGGAGAAGGATCTATTTTATGGGAAAATTAAATTATTTTATTACATTATTATTATAAGTTGTTAAAATTATAATTAATTTTCATAAGAATTGTAGTAATAGTAAATTACTGTCAAAATGTGTTGGCTTTGCAGTTTTTAATACAGAACAAGAACAATATACTGGGAAAAATAGTCTCTTCTATATCAAAATGTAATTTTACTAAGAGAACCAAAATTTTACATAGACACACATGAAAACACAAAGATGTCCAATAGTTATGAAAATCCTGAAAGTATTTTTGGCTTTTTGCTGATGGAAACAGAGACATATAACTAATAATATAACAACTTGCTCAGTTTGCTGCATAATGGCAGTGTTATGTAGTTAGGTCTCCAAGAGTGTTTTATTACAGCACTCTGAGGTGTGGAAGTTTCTAGAATAAAGCAGCACAAGACATACAATATCCTTGTTTCAAATAATGTATTAAAAGTGTTATTTTGGAAATCTTGAGTTGTAGAGGAAAACAGCCAAACAACAAGAACTTTTCTTCAGTCAGCCAACCACTGTTCTCACTCAAATTCTGAGCCATCAAGCCAGGTCGTAGCTCCCATAAGCAAGCACACACTCTCCTCATCCTCATCAAACTATTGCAGCCCTATAGAGGGGACATCCTTTTTATTACTGTACATTGAAAATAATGCTCATTTAGATTGCCACACACAATAACCCTGATCGTACTGGGAAATTAATCTGCAGACGAGAGAAAAAAGAGCATGACGCATCAAACAGCTAATCATCCTGAAAGAGGTCTATTTCTAATGCTCCTTTCACTACTGAATAAAGACAAATTTCGGAAACTCTTCTATTTACAGATGGCATGGTATTAATTTCCAGACCAGAAAGTATGAAGCACTTCTGGCAGCAATATTCACCCAGGACTCTTAATTTTGTTGTTTGCTGACAGAAAATACTGAAAGATAGGGAAGGAAGAAGAGGATACAATGTTAGGATACATTTGAAGGTTTAAAGTTTGGCAGAAGGACAAAAAACCAAGAATGCAGAGGCAAAGAGAAGGAATGAAATGCATGGATGAGCTTAAGGAAAAAATAACAGAACGACAATTGGCAGCTTGTTATGCTACTATAAACAGACAACTCTCAAGCATCCAGGCTGAAAATGCAGTTACTCTGTCACAGCACATGCTATCTATGCTCATATTTTGCATTTCCACTGAGACCAGACTCCATTTTTTCTTTCTTAAACTTAATTTTAAAATCTTAAGTGTAATTCCTCTGTCATACAAATTTTTTGAAAAAAAAGAGGGAATGGTAAGGGAAAGGTTCACACTTGCATAGTTTGTTTGAGAGTTTTTTTCCCAGTTTAATAACTGAAAATCATCTGCCAGCAATTTCAGCATTGCAAAGTCATATTGTAAAATCCTTCACTATCTGTTAAAAACTGATATGTGATTGGACACGTGGTGGGAGTACAAGTGCAGTCAGGTCAAATCAGGTTATCTCAGGTCAAATCAGTTAATTCAGGTTCACAAGATGTTCATCTGACCTTAGAATAGGATGACAGAATAAGGATGACCTTAGGACAGAACAATTTTTAATGGTTACATTGGAGTACTGTATTTGAAAAGACATGAGCTTTGACATAGCATGCAAGGACTATTTATATTTTGCATATGGTCTTTCTTATTGCTCTGAGAAAGAACAGGAATTAAGAAGGCAAATCCAAACCTGTGAATAATTAGTCCAAGATCTCCCTGATGCCGATGTACTTATGTCAGCAGCTACAAAGACTTTTGTTACTTGCATCCCAACTTCTGTGACTTTTATGACCTCAAATCCACCAAGGCTTTTTAACAACTTCCGCTTTCAGATTGACTCCTGAAACTACCCACTCCAGCTGTAATGCAAAAGCCCTCTGTTTCCAGACAGTGCCAAACTGCCTATTGGCTGTCAAAAAATACATTGGGAGATAAAATACTTTGAGATGGAAGTGTCATTTATCTGTTGCATTCCCCCAGAATATAATAGGAAACAAGCACACTACCAATGTCATTTTATGATGATGGTCCCAGTTCCACCACTATCTGATATACTTAATGCCTATCCATCTAATTAATGGTTAAAGGAGTAAACAAAAACATTGAGAAAAATGCCTATTTGCTCTGGACTTTTTTTCATGTTTGAGCTAATCTAAACAAAAGGTAAAGAAGGCATATTTCAGTCAGAATTCTGATCATATGAACCATTAATTTAATATTCTTAGAATTTAGGAGTTGAGAAAAATGCAGTTATATCTTAGAGAAACAATGATTTTATGTAGATTATTTTTTCTGTATTGAATGCAGTGTGGAGCATTGAAACTATTTGGTTACTTAGACCATCTTAATCTACAAGAATTTTAGGGAGTGAGCTCTTTGTTCTTATTTCATACCGCCAGGCCTCAGCAGAACTGAATTCCTTATCCAGAAAATGACCAGCAGAAATGTTAACTAAGTTGGATGTATTCTATTTATTTATTCTTGACATTTTGGCAGAAGAAACCAAAATGAATGAAAAAAAAAAAAAAAGAGAAAAGAAAAAACTAAAAACAACAACCAAAACTTTTCCATTTTTAAAATTTAGAAGCAAGTTGAATTAATAACCTTGTGCCAAGATAAAATACTTGAGAATACACATTGCAGAATTTCACAGTTCTGGAGAAGTCTTTTCTTTTTCTTCAGGAACTGCAGGACATTTATAAAACAAAATGTTTACAGAAGAAATCACCTCAAGGAAGAAAGCTCATACCTTAATTTTGAGTTTAGCTTTAGATCCACTCTAAACCAGGGAAATTTTGGAGCTCTACATACCATCTTCGAGTACTACAAAAGCATTCTATTTCAGTATCTCTAGAGTCACCTTTCACTCAAATATACCAATACAAGACAGAAAAGAAATCACTGAATATGCACATTTACTCTATGTACATCATACATTGATAGAGCACCAAGGCAATGGCTGACTGCAGGGAAATGCCTATCAGCTACCTCTAATGTGAATAAACTCCATTTTGACCCAGTGGAACAGTTTGGTTTTGTTTTTTAAATAAGTTTGGATGCCCTGACGAACACAAAAGGCATAGAAGTAGGTATGCACAGAAGTAGAGTGCAAGACTTCCTCCAGCTTTTGCTTTCAAACTTTTTCAGGAAAAAGCACTTTACGCAGTTACTACACCACATAGTCATTTCAGTTCACTGAATAATGTTATTGTTTTCCATTTTCTCAGAATGATCTCTCATCACTCTACATCATCCAGAGTAGAATAATGGTAAGATTATCCACATTTCATTGTCTTTTAACCACAAACATTTCTGAAATCTCAACAACTTGGTTAACCATTTCACTGCAAAACCTGCAAGGGTAATAGTGTGCTCTTTGATCTGTCTAGGTTAACACTGTACTCTCCTTAGCCAAAAATATTTTCCTCCTTCAAACCAGGAGCTTGCAACACAGTTTCCATAAAAAAACGAAGCGTTATGAGAAAGGGTGCCTGCGTGACAGGGTGCCTTTGAAGTACATTGACATTATCCTGTCTGACTCTAAACCACTGTTCAACATCCCACTGAAGCCAGTCTTCTAATACCAAAATGTATCTGTAGCCATTCCACAGAAGAATATTCTGCAGTGCTAGGAAGAACTAACAACTTTTGATACTTTTAAAGGAATTTAAGACCTTTGTAATTAACAAGAAAATAGAGCCAGGTTTGCATCTTCTTTGCAGATAATGAAATGACCTAAAGCAGTATTTTACTATAAAGGCCTACTTGAAAATCTTTTTATTTATATGATCAAGTTGAAACAAGATATCTGGGACTGACTCAACAATAATTGCAAACACTGCATCACTATTAAAGCAGCAGAAAAGAACAGGCCGGGAGGTGAGTCATCAGAATCCTGACCAGTTTGCTCAATAATTATATTTTTCTTATTAACAACTGTATTCATACACCAGTTCTGCAGGGAGAGACTGGTATGATGGTTAATGGTTTTAGTCCTTTATTGGCAAGTTAGCATCTGAATATATTTGTCCTGCTGAAAGTGTGCAGAAGCTCCGTTGTCATTAATTTGAAAGGGAAATGGAATTTTGGTTACTGAATGGTAAAAAAATCCACAGGGGCAGTGCTACACGATAGCCAAGTGACATAACAAAATGTTGATACCGTAACATGTTTGTTATTTTCAGTTAAATTTAAGTTTATGAACAAGTTTGTTCATTGTCTTTCTCACCCCCATTTTCCCTGGAAATAATACTTTCCTTCCCAAGGTTTATACCCTGTAATTAATTCAAGAATTTCCTTAACCACAAATGTAAGATGTTCAATTTCTTATTTGAAAGCAGATAGTTCTCTCAGTTCTTACTAAAAGTCTCAGAAAATCATAGACAAGCTTCATTTAACATGAAGCAAAGTATGCATCCAAGCACATCAAAGTTTTTCTTGCTTTTGTCAGTAAAATACTTCTCAATAATGAAATCACTCCATCCTGATAAAGTAGCAAGATAATTCACAATATATCAAATTCTGCAGCTTCATGTGATCTAGTCTATTCAAGGAGGCAGAAAAATTTCTAAATAATAACCAGATTTTCATATATTTCTTAAAGATGTGTCTTTACACCCAGAACATATTTCAAGATCAGGTGACCTGGTTGCACAAAGGTGAGCTAGGCTTGTACATAGAACGAACAGGAAAGGAATGGAAAGCAGGATCATAGAGGAAAAAAAAAAAAAAGAAAGAAAAAAAAAAGGATGTGGCTAAAATAGGTTAGAATCAAATAAACAGATACTTATTTTATTTCCATTTCTGTAAAGCTGATCATTAAGCTTGTGCTTAACATGAAGTAAGTGATACCTGAATAATATAAAACAATATGTAATATTCTTGTGTTTTATTCTTTATGATTATATCCTATATTATGTTTTTAACTTAAAAAACAACAATATTTAATTGTGGTGTTAATATGTGCCAATATGAGGGCATGAAATCATGTATACTGGTAAACATCTGAACATAACTAATGTAAAACTGCTATTATGATTAGTGAAGATTATATGTAAAATGGATGTAAATAGAGACTTTTCCTTTTGGTACCTACAAATAAAATCTATATCCTCAAAATCTTCTTGAATTCTAGCTGGGAGAACACTCAAATCACAAGGGAATATCATTATAGAGTGATTACATTCTTTTGATTTTTTTCATTGTATCATTGGGCCAGAGAACAAGGGCACAGTGTATGGACTGATGGGCTCAATGGGAGGTGAGGTAATACAGGTTCCAGCAAATGCTCCTCTGAAGGGTTCCACGCTGCATATTAGATAGTCATTTCTCAGAATAAAGCTTGACTTTCAAAATTTTTATTTAATGCAAGCCGGAGGCAACAAATTTGAAATAAATACCAGAAAGAACATAGTAGACCTATTTCACACCTGTGGCTGGTATTTATTAAATATATTTGAGTCTTGATAGTAGACAGCTGAACACTGAGTAGGTTTTATTTATTCCCATTTGCTTACTCATAAAAAATTAAAAATCACATCTATGCTAAAAGATACCTTATATCTTTCAGGAGCAGAATAACAGTGACTACTTCATAATGGATTCTGGCCTACAAAGTAATGCAGATGGCTATTTGCAGGCATTCTGATCTTCATGGTGAAAATTTCCATGCTTTTCCTTCAATCTACCAAAGCAGATTAGCTTTTCAAATTTAGGAACGACAAGAGTGATACGATACTGAAAGGTATTAGCTGACTAATCGGCCACAAATAAACAATACATGATAGTCACCTTCTGCACATTGCTTTAGGAACACCAACCATAATTGTCGGATTCAAGATTGACTCAGCATAACAGGAAATAAAACCATGCCTCTGGTTAGCAGTTAACATAAAGCTTTCACATATGCAGGACTGCTGTGTGAGATCCTTAGTGTTCAAAGGACGCTTGTTCTTTTTTGCAAGCCAGGTAGCAAAGCCAGTTCATACCTCCCATAGAGCACTATAGCAGAGAGAGAAAATTGCACTGCCTTTCAGGAGAGATAAATGACCAAGATAACCAACTTGCGGCTGCAGAGGTTTCTCCCAAGAAGAAACAATATACAAGAAGAAATTTCCTTTTAGCTCAGAAATATTTTGATTGGGTCAGCCCTAATAATAAATATCTAGTTGTGTTTCTTTGAAACTAAATCAGAGTGCAAAAACATGTAAAGTGGATAAAAATTTTAGTTTACAGAAACTACAGTCTTCACAATACTAAGATTTTACTAGAATTTCCCAGCTACCTTATCTTGTTATTGTGATATTTTAGCTAACTTCAGGGTATGACATAGTAATAGACTCAGATTGCTTCTAATAAAACATCACTTTAGAAGATGGCTAATTAGTTGACTAATTTGAAATACATAAGACTTGTTTGCCAAATAATAAAAGCCATTGTAAACTTTTGTCTCAATAGGTATATTTTAAAAAATCTGGAATAAGTCATAAAGGGCATAGACCAACTGGCAATTATTTTCTTTCTTCAAGGAGGTAGTCCACTTAAAAATGTTTATGATTTAATTAAAAAACAAATCCTAAACAACAAGAAAAAAAGTACTCTAGGCATTTCAGAGGCAGTTAAAGACACTAAAGGAGAAGCCAGAAGAAAAGATTCATTATTAAGTATGGTATAGTCACTGATATCTCTACTGCAAGCAGCAGACTGCATATAAGGGAAGTATATATTTCAGTAAAGCAGAAGAGAAGATGCTGAGACAAACTGACAGCTGGTCTGTGCAATTCCTCTATGAATAGAAAGTGCATATTTTGGCAGGGAATTAGGTGCTCTCAAGTGCTTATAAATTTGAAGTGCTCAGAAAAACATTTTTTTTATTAAATCAGTACTCCCAGAAGGCATTTCCCCCTCTTTCTTCTTGCAAGCTCTCACTCCTCTAGTCTGTTATGTAAGATAAATGAGGCAGTCCAAGCAAAACTTACATAGTGATTGAAGACAGAACAGCTAATATATACCTACCAATCGAGAAAAGCTGTGCCAAGCTGTGACAGACTTTAAGTTGTTACCAACAGCATGTTCTTTACAGGATGGGACTTGAAAGAAATGTCCCCTTAGTAAAGAGTTTTATTTACCTCAAATAACTGTATCATCACCACTTTGAAAACAAGGGAGGGCGTGGAGGGAAAGTAATGCGAGAATGCAGTTTCCAAAGACATTACTTTCAACAAAGGATAGCACATTTATTCATCCACTACACTTTTTGTTTTTGAGGATGTTGTAAGGAAACACTACTGAGAAGCTCTGAAAACAAGCATTCAGACAATGGATATATGAATATAAAATTGGAATTTATGTTTTTTGCTTCAAATGAGCCAGATATTCAGGGGAGCAGTTCAGAAAATTAAGCTTCTTATCTGGACATACAGGCTGCAGCACAGTGCACAAATATAGCAAGTGACATGGACTCAAGTACTCAACAAAGTACTGTTGCTCAATATCAGCCATTTTGTGCATGAAGATTTGCTTTCCCACCATCAACTTAGGTTAGATAAATACAAATACCATATCCCTTCATCAGTGCAGTCAACAGGAGCAGTTTTATAGTTCTGATATCAATTGACTTAGCTATGTTTCTACTCTCAAGGCATCTCCTTAGTTAAAATATCAGCTAAAACATACAATAATGTTTCATTCATTTGTACTTCACTTAGATCACTGGTTTCTGCGTAGCCACCACAGAACCAGCCTAATGGCATGGATATGAGCTCTATTTATCAGCAGCTTCTACGCATCACAGCTGCTGTTCTCAGCTGTTGTGTGAGCCTCTTTCCCCATTCAAATACAAGTTAATATTCACATAAAGCTTCAAATATTTATAAACCACCAAGGTACAAGATTCAGTTTAGCTTTCTAAATACTTCCCACACTGGTACCTATAGAATTCCTCCATAGACCACTTCAGTTTCTCAAATGTCTTAAAGATATTAGTATAACATTTTAGTAATATGCATTTGTATAATAGTCCTCCAAAGTCACTGACTCGGGCACATAATTTGCATTCTGAGATCACTACATCAAAGAAATCTTTGAACTGATTCTTTATCTGTCCTGGAAGAAATAACAGGAAAATTTAGCTTTATTATGATCTAGCCATTAATCTTACGACAATTATTCATCTAAGTATGCTTTTTCCCTAATAAATCAGTTTGCTGGGTAACAGATTCCAAATTCAAATGAACAAACAGCAGATCACCTGGTAGATTTATTATCCATTCATTTGCTGATGGACAAGTGATTCACCAAAGGTCTTCCTCTGTGCCTGTAGAGCTGTGTCACTGTTATACCTGTTCATGCAAGACAAATACTGCACGCCTCAACAAGCTCTTGAAGAATAATTGAATGTTGCTTTTTTCTTTTCCCTCAAACACCAGGAAACATAATAAAGCATGAAAAACACTGCATATGGCTCCACATACTACCTTTTAAACCAGACTCTGAACTGCTGAATTTAGCTTTGATTCTCTCATTTTATAATATTTTAATGTAACATTTTGGATTCACTTTACCAATTGCAGAACCAAGGCATCATCAACTATCAGCAATTTAATCTGTTTTGTCACTGACTGATTATGGTCTTTCCAATGTCCTCAGAATTTTATACCAGAAGGTATCATAACTTGAACTCCAGTTGGACTCCAGACTCTTAAAACTCTACGCTTCCCAGTCTTCTAATATATACAACATCGGGGTTTTTTTATATTCATTTTACAAACATGGAATACAAATCACATTTTTGCAATGCCCATAGCTATTCCCTTCACTTCAGTAATAGTTTCTTTGCTGAGCTACCTGAACACTACTCAAACTCAAGTGTTTCAAAATCTACCTCTTGTCACTAATTCACCTTTTGGATATTTTGCTTCCCACTGATGCCTGTGGGTTGTAAACACAGAGTATTTAAACCTACTTCAGTTCTGATTCACATTTTAAGTGCATTGCTGTTCCATTGAGACTTTTAAGATTTATATTCTTCTGCTTAAGGTATTTACTTCATTTATTAATTATAAAATATGGTGTTGAGAAAAAATTCCGAGACAAGGCATCTGATGGATCTGCTACACTGTCTGGGTTTTTAGTGATCACTTTGAGCCTCTGCACAACAGAACAGCTTCCAGATAGCTCCTACTAGCTGCCTTTATATATGCAATGCCCAATTATTATTATTTTTTTAAATAAAAGAAAAGCTAAAAAAAAAATAAGAGGTAGTGATGGTAGGCCTTCACAAAAGAGGAAAAAAGCAAATGTTTCTGTATTTCACTGCCTAGGAGGAAATAGTGCAAGCAAGGCTTTTGCTCTTATGGAGAAAATTAGTTAGAAATAGCTTGCATGCACATCAAAACATTCTTTTGCTGTCCTGAATCTGGAGAACGGCACTGACTCACAAATGATGAAGAAGTCAGGTAGTCGGTCACACAAGTTGCCTCCACAGAGAACAAGTACAGATTTTATACTATGTCACTATACACATACATCTTAGAGATACAATTTTGAAAAATTTTTCATTAGGCAATTAAAAAATATTGTCTGATATCTTTGTCTGCAAATTGGATTTTCTTAGTGTCTGAAATCTAACTTTATGATCCTCAGGGGAAAAATAGGATACTAGTACCTTGAAGAAAGCCCTAAATACTAGTCAGAGTACTAGTCGGTGTGGTATACATAGGAATTACCCCATTTAACATTTTGAACTATTATGAAGGATTTCACAAAACCTGTCATTTAAAGAACAGTTCTCTAAGTCTACAGTATCCCCATTGATGAGGCATGATTCAACAGCTCCCATTCTGCTTTTTGTGCCACAAAGCAACTTGGAAAAATATACTATGTTTGGAGGAGAAAAAATACAGTTTCTCCCAAAGCAACTTTTTGTTGAGAAGTACTGCTTTAGACATTCAGGCCATACCTAACTGTACTCTAATTGAGACTGATCCATAAGTAAGTGGAACACAAGAAAGAAGCTAGAAGAATCAAAACATATATTAAATACTTCTCAGCTTTGTCACATATGTATTAAAATCATACATACTCTGAGAAAGAGTGTATGACCTATTTTTGTAAATACTGTTCAAGATACCAATGATAACATTTAGTAGACATATATTACTATTTCTCTATATTAGTCCATTCCCAGGTGCCACTACATGAAATTTAGACAGCTTTGGAAAAGGGGCTATTGTAAACATACACAGACTGAGAATGTAGTTTCCCTGGCAACCAAAAGAACTGAGAACAACTCATTCCTTCAGGTTGCAATTCGGTTTATGAGCTTCCACATCTGCTTGCATAGGAATGAGACACCTGGGATTACATTTCTAGAGTGATGAGTGAGAAATTAGAGAACAATAGACATTACATTGCTAATTTTGTGCTGTGATGAAAACGAGTCCTCTGATGTTCATTGTCACAGACCACCCAGAACATCTGAGGATACCAGGATTCATACCCTGATTAAGCATCCAGTCTCTTCCTTACTTGTCTTGACACAAGCCAAGACCTGTAAGAAAACCAAGGAGGATGCTCTCCTCCTTTGTACTAATGCAGGTTAATTTGTGTGGACAATTTTGTTAAACAGAACATAAGCATTCCTTTCTGTTAAGGAAAAACATAAGCCAGAGGAAGGAGGAAATATTGCACATTAGATGATGATCAGGAAAGAGCAGGTACTTCTGTTTCCTATTTCCAAGAACAACAGGTGCAAAAAAAAGTCATTTACCATACAATTTTATTTAACTCAACATGAACAAACTGTATGTATGCTGTTGGCTTGGATCGCGGGGATTACTGAGGTGGGATACTTTTATTTCCTTACGTCTTCTCTGCAAATACTCAGTGTTTGCATTCCTTTACTGTATGCAAAGTACCTCGTATGCTGCTATCACTCCAGCAAGGCTATTTCATTCAGCCCAACATCTACAGGCAAACTACATCAGCTAGGCTGTGATTAGTATGTCTGAGAAGTGAGTTTTCAAGATTTGTATTCAACACATTTTGCCCAACACTAAGATGGTCTTACATTAGTTCAACTGAAATTATTGGTTGTTATTACTAATATTGGGATTATTATCATTAATGAATTTTGTGGGCAAAACAATTTTTGAAGAGGTTATAGGGTAGGTTTTTGCTTCCAAAATCATTCAATATTCTTTCACTAGGTAAAGTGAATGCAAAAATGACTGCACTGTTGCTTCCTTCCTTACTAAATATGTTGTGCCTCTGTCTGAACACCTCCTTGTTGTAGATTTCTAATGCTCAGAAATATGTAGTATGAAATATGTCTGTTGTATACATAAACAGAATTATCCAAAGAAACTGTCTTGTGAAGAAAAATATCCCTAAAAATCATCAGGGCTTTCTTCTTAAATCTTTTTTTTAATCTAATATATAGCATTTTCCCAGGATTTTTTTAGAAGTGAGGTCCAAGAATACTCATAATATCTCCTATAGAGGTATTACTATATGTAGAAATTCAGTACCAAGTTATCTAAGTTACACAACCCTCAATGCACCCTACCAAAATATCCCAAACCCTCAAAAAACCCTCATCGTTTTGCAGTCTGATTTGCTTGTTTTGAATCTGATTCAAATAATAGCATGCCCTCCATTTTCATAGAATCATACAATCATAGAATGGTTAGAGTTGGAAGGGATCTTAAAGATCACCCCGAGTTCCACCCCCCCTGCCATGGGCAGGGACACCTGCCACTACACCAGGTTGCTCAAAGCCCCATCCAGCCTGGCCTTTCACCTACTGCATGCTCAGACTGACTGAATTTTTTTAAATGCATGTAAGAAACACATTTAACCTTTAACTATCATAACAGTAATATTTTACGTGAAATTCTGCACTTAAACCCCTAATATGAGCACTTCATCTATGACCCCTCTTGCAACTCTACTCAATCACACTCATAAAACCTGAATACTGAGCTTTTTTCATGCAGAAAATGCAGGTGGAACCTTCCTCGTAAAGCCTGGAGTTTATCCACCTGAAGGTGAATACCGAGTGGTCTTTCTTTCCATGGTCATTAACACAAATTACATTTTTACAATTAGAAGTACAGCTTCCTATTATGTAGACTGAACATCACGACTAATAGAACAAAGAAAAAATTTATTTCTTCCACAACGGAACAAATACCACAGCAAGCTTCCTTGTACTTCCTCAGGATTTGAATCTCCAGGACTTGTTTCACAGCACAATGTGTGATAACACTCATGACAAAGCGTGAGGAAAAACTGCTAAATCCAAAAAGCTACTTTTAAACTGATCCTTGAGAAACAAGCTTCAGGACAAGCAGCAATGTCATGTTGAAAGAAACCCTGCATTTTGGAATGGTGTTATAAATCTGTTACCTTCCTATTTTTATCCATCAGCAACTTCAAGTCTTTCTGGAAGTTTTATCCTTCCAGCATTTTAAAGCAGTTGCTTGCTTCCCTGCTTCACTGCCTCCTGTGAGAAAACCCTCTGTCAGAAATCCTTTATTATCTTACCCACATAAACACTCTTTAAACTACACTGCTTCATACTGTGCAAAATACGTAACTAAATTGTAACCCTTGTAATTCCTATAGCAGAACAAGGCTATATATGTTTAAACAGTAGTGCCAAAGTATCTTTCAACCCAAAACTGATGATTATCCCAAGTTTGCCCCCTGGCAGGACTTCTAGACCTGCCTGATCCCCAAAGTCTGTGGTCTCCCATGCTGAGCCCTCTTACCTGCATGTCACTTAGATACTAAGTCTGAAATAAAAGCAGGACATCCAATGCTAAATATAGATTGATAAGAACTGCTCAGAGTTTAATTTGCTTATATTAATTAATCTGAGAGAAAATCTTATTGGTACCAGCAGGAAAGAGAAAAAATATTAGTAACGGGACAGATTATAAGATTCTTAGCACATTAGACAATTGCCTGGCGAACACTGAAGTCTAAGTCAAAGGTGGGAAAAATTACAGGGTATTATAAAACCAATAGGTGTTTGGATGGCAAGAAGTCCCCGCTAGGTGTTCCCTTGCCAGGAGTGGGGAAAGCATCCCAACATCCCCATCCCCTCATCCAAGCTTGGAAGTCAGTCTTATACATGTATGGTTAGGAAAAAAACAGATCTATCGTCCTCCTCCACGCTGCATTTATCAGACACAGAGCTGCTCAACGGGGACTCCTAAACCACTCTGATCAAAAGGCTTGCTTAACTCTGTAGTGCCTTTCCTCCCACCTCTCAAATAATTTCCCTATGTTGCCTCCATCCCTTCCCATGTACAGAGCATGCCCCTGTTTCCCTCTTCCCCAGTGGCCACAGTTTAGATGATTTTCTACCATGATCTTATTATATGGATGCCCTTTTAATTTCTGTGTTGGTTATTAATTCTGTTAAGCTAGTAGCCCTCCATTCAGTTGTCTACAGTATCCTGACATTTTCATGTCACTGTCTTGTTAGTGATGCCACAGGTCCGGGTAGGCCATCTGCACAAACATCACTCTCCTTTTGTAACCTGCAGCATACTGGAACTCCTCATGTTGTTACCTTGTTAGTGGTGCCACAGGTCAGGGTTAGCCATCTGCATGCAAACCCTAATCCATAACTCAAGCGAGTCCCTGAATTTTAGAAGCAAACAAAGGCAGGCTTTTCAGTGCCAAGGTTCATCAATTTGTATGTGTCCCTTGAAAATTGAAACTTAAAGGTCAGCAATGGAGGAGGTGTTCGTCAAAAATGCTTATTTATTGATAAGTGAGTGTTCTCAACATGACCAGTATCCTTATGCAGGTGATATTGGCAGATTTAGCACCTCACTGTAGCCATTCCACATTGTATTGGAAACAAAACATGCCAAGCAATGTTGTTTTGCAGCCTTTGGATCTAGATTTTGTGGTGGTTACTAACATTTTGGTGACTGTGAACTCCCTGCCTTAAAATCTTCTTGAACCCATTTCATTTAACTGCCGATAACCTTTTTTGTTACAACCGAGAAAATGTTATTATTATTTAGAGAGCAGGGTTTAAATACAGTTTTAATTTTTATACCCACTTTTTATTCACCAGTCGTTTTGATCAGCTGCCCCAACTCTCCACCACCATGTGGACACAAATCTCTAACTGGAGTTAGGATTAGCACCTTCAAAAGACTTGATAAGTAACAACCAAATAAAACCACAATCAGTGGACATATTTTTAGATTTCTGAAAGACTCATATACTCGCCTAGCATCAAAATAAAATCTATTTGGCCAGTGCACCTCAGCACCTGCTTAGATCTCTTTTTCCTTGACAATTCTCACTACCTTTTGTACAAACAGCATAAGAACTCCAAAGAGCATAAATATATTATCACTTCAATGTCCTAAAAATATGTTTAAAACGCAATTTAGCCAAAACTTGAGAGAAATAAAGAGTTGTTTCCACCCATTTATTTGATTCCATACTGAAAAGTAATGTATAACTTGTTAAGTAATGGGTTATAGAGTTTTTAAATCTCAATTAAATTTGCTCCATTTGGTTACTAGCAGGACTACTAACCATAGGTTATAACCTATATGTCTAATCAAAAGAAAGTGTACGTAAATAGCTCCCAATCAGGATATCAGTCAACTGCAGTTGTCGCTCCTGAGCAAGAAAAATAATTATGGGGATACAGACACTATACCTGCCAAAACCTATGCAAGCTGTCATAACAGCTAGTATTGCTGCAGTGACTTTTTGCATGTAAGTAGATTAATTTATTCTTTCAAAGTATATCTCCATCTCCTTCAACATATATTTTGCTTAAGTTTCAAGACCTGAGACATGGGGTAACATTAGGACCTTAACTTCAGAAAAACTTTCCAGTCCTTTTTATTCAGAAAGGGTGAAGGTGAAGCAAGTGAAGTCCACCAAATAAATGCCCACAAAGAACATTGGCATTCTAGACCTATCATTAAAATCACTAAGTTCTTGAACTCTCAAGTGGGCAGTATCTGACTTAAGATCTTAGTCTCCAAAAATGCCAAGTCTAGAACATTCTCATTACCGCATACAGTTTTCCAAAACACACAGGGTGCGTGAAAGAGGGAAAATATCTGCCAATTTATTAATCTCAGAAAAGAGAAGCTCAGGATCTTAAGTGACTTTTTCTAATAGACTTTTTTTGTTGGATATTCTTTGTATAGTTTTATTAGATGCCTTCCCTCTACCCTCTCTTATCTTGTCAGAGTCCAACGCTCTCTGACCAGGTTCTTTTAGATATTCCATGAGCGCAGAGTGTAATGTGTAGCACAAAATTTTCTTGTTTGAAGACAGTGGATGTCACATGGGATTTTTGATGTAGCAAAGTGCTACAAAACATACTGAAATCACAACACAAATATAAGTTACATTTAGCAAAAAATAACAATTGCAATAGACAGTTCAATCACAATACCAATTTGGTCCCCATTACCAGTCTCTATAATATTCTCACCATAATGATTTTGTGTGTCCCCAGTCACTGGGAGTCACTTATGCCCATTCTCTTAGAAATTCTTTTCTTAGTTGTTCAGTTTTCATACTCTCTGTTGGGCTGAGCCAAGTATTCACTCCCCTCATGCTGGTCTGGGTAACTCAGGGAGACGTTTACACTGTTTTTTACTGAGTCAGTAAACCTCACCACATTACGTACAGAAAACCAGTCTCTGATATTGCATTGGTTTGAAATCCAAAGGATAAATAATATTTACCTTCTTTTACTCTAATTTTTTTTCTGCCACCATAGAAGAGAGTTGCATTTATTCACCTGCTGTGTTCCTCAGCATTTACCAGTGTTATAGAATCAAACCAGATTATGTATTTTGGATTATGAATATAATTAATAGCTTTTTCAACAGAAACTAAACATTTCTGTACTATAAAGCCGGAAGTGTCACTTTTTAAGATCACAGATGGTAAATTTAAAAATTGCTCTGCTATTACAGGTTTTAAATATCTGGCCAAATGGTCACTGTCACAGCTATTAATCAAAGTAGGAAGAACGGCACTATACAATTACACAAGGGTCAGTACAGGTGAAATTTTTGCTTTATTGTTATTTTTGCTTCAAATTCTGCAAGTGACGACCACACAACATGTATCACTGCTAATTAAGTGATTTTAAGGGCTTGGTAGTATGCCATCCCTAGAGAAGGGAATTAGATGACCACCAGATTTATTTTATGGTTCATCTCTTTGCATACCGCTTTCAGTGCATTATTATCAAAAAAATGCAAAACCAAATGGTAATGACATGGTATATTCTACATTGAAACAAAGGGAAGAGATATTTCAGAGAGCCATGAGCTGTAAAGTGCCACCTGATGAGGCAGGAAAGGGACGACAAGATTCAATCTGGCAGCAGACAGCCCTGAAAAAAGACAGGAACTATATTAGAAAGCCAAGACTATGCTCTTCTATTTTTTTTCTTTTTTTTTCTTCCCCATTTTAATAAAGCTCCATCTATACAAAAGCTTCAGCAGTTGCAGAGATAGTTTCTGAAGGGACAGGAAGACCACATACACTGGCTGAAAAAAAAAGTCCACATAAAATAGCAGGAAAACTAGAAGGCAAAAATGAAAATATGGAACAGAAAATCATGAGAAAAAATACAGATATATTTTGTTACTTCCTGTGGATTCCTGCATGCACATATTCTGAAACATGTTGCAGAAACAAAGAATAACTTGAAAGAGCCAACACAAAGATATTGATAAACCAAAAGCAGAAAGTTAATTGATTAATTCAAGGAACCTTATTGTCACCAAAATTCCTTGAGTTTATTTAAGAAAACTTACCTAGTCCCTTGTTAATACTGCTAGTGATCTTTTTTCTCAAATTTAAAAGCCACAAAAGGAGGCTTTTCTTCCATTTCCTTTGTGAAACACATAACTTGACTATTTAATGATTCTAATATAAATAGACATTTTTCTGTTCCCATCTCCTAGATGAGGAGTAGTCAAAAAAAGTTTCAGAAATAAAACATAGACAATTTTCCAAACAAATTTATTTGCACAGATATCCTAAGCTCTGTATCAGCTGGACAAGATAACTTTTTGCTGTTAAAGACATTACTGCCTGCATTTTTTTGTTGTACACAGAATAGTTTTACTTATTAGAAATCTCTATATCACTCAGAATTATTTCAATGATTACATAGTATAAAAGTTCTTTCCAGAAACCAAATTGTGTCTTCACTATAAATTGTTATAAATAGTTATATTATACATACATAAAGTTACTGCTGCAGTGCTTAATACTTCATCTATATCATTATAACAATCCCCCCGGGAAGAAAAGGCCATTATTTAGGAGAAAAATGAGTGGGTCTATAGAGTCTGACACTTCAACTGCTTTATCTCAGGACAAATGAGCTAGACCGTCCCTCAGATGTCACTTTTACAAGGATTTGCCTATAATAATATTACCAGCAATATCCAATGAATTTCAATGATTTTTTCATACAAATTTGATTTTTTTACTTTCACTGATATAGTAAGCAAATCTGAAACTTTAATATTAAACTGAATTGGAGGAATGAGTAAATGAATACATGAGTATTCCATATAGAAAAGCTGTCCAAACATTTATTCATTTATTTGTCTTATTCATAGACTCCCTCCCAGATTATGAGCCAAAGTTTTTGTCATCCCAGCTATTAAAGACTTGGTTTTACATCTGTATGAATGCCGGTAATTTTTTATTGAAATTTTATTTGTTCTGACAGCATTTTTATAACATTAAGAACTTACATTAATGTTACACATTCAGCATTATTTGATATGTTTTATAACTATAGTTACAGATTTATGATTTCTTATGTGCTCTCCATGTTTCCACAAAGCCTGTGTTAGTACATCATGGGTGCAGGCAACTTACAGTTTGTTTCTTTAGGTCGGTAGCTAGTTCAGTGGCAGTATTCCACTAAATGACAGAATAGGATGTATTGATGTCAAATTATTAGACTGGAAACAAGCCTGAAGATGCCTAGAGAGAATATACTGCACTACATCTGGATAATTGCTCTGTTGAGAAGAGTTATTTGACAACCCTTTGATAGAATGGTTGCTGAAAACAGTTCAAAGTTATTAAGCAGAACAAACACCAGCCAGGTCTCCATGGGACAGAGGTTGTTGTTTATTGTTTTCCCTTACTCTGCAGACATGGGAAAAGAAGCTACAACTTCCCAGGTGGAAGAGAAACCATGTAGATGGGAAAAGGTTTACTTGATACAGATCTTCTGTATCTATACAAGGTAGGTATCTTGGCACAGGCATGGTTAATTTTACATATAATAAGAACTTGTAAGAAAGATGCAGAATTTACTGACCAGTTTTACAAACACTGTCAAATATCACTTTTATAGAAAGACAGGTTTAGATTCACAAAGCATGCAGAATTAAGCAAAACTCTCCCTACAGCAAGCACATCCTTAACTTTCCAGAATGGAGTGGATTTGTTTTAACTTTGCTTCAAGTATTTTAGAAAGCAGATCTGAACTGAATTAAAGGTGAAATTCTTCCCCTTGCCTTAGTGATTTTTTTAAAAAAAAGTTTCAATATTTTTTTTTTAAAAAAGAAGTGAAAGGCTGATTCACATAGGACCTTAATAGCACCAGGGCAAAAACGTGCATGCACGATTGAGACTGGTTTCTTCCACTGCCAGAAATGATTAGAATCTTCATTTCCTCCATCTCAGGAAACCGTCCAGCTCACCTTTCCTGGTGACACAGTTCAATTTTATAGAGCATCTGATCAATAATAACTGGATATCCAAGTCTCCCACTTTCTGAGAAGATCCCCTAACCATCAAACTAGATCATACTCATTTTACCATTCAGATATAAACATTTTATGAGATGAGGCAGAAATCTAACAGGACAGGTTGAGAGAACTCCATTGCAGAACCAATAGAGCCAAAGTCAAGACAAACAGAAGTATTCTTGCAGTCATGATACTCTTTTAAGACGAGGTATATTGCTACCAATAGAAAATGAAGGAAATTGAAATTAAATCTCCCACATACTGGAATTAATGCTATAATTTCTGATAACTTAAGTGAGAAGTGGCACAACGTCTCTAAAACTCTTACTCATGGCTCATACCAAAAATCTTCTGGAAAATTCAGTCCTAGCCTACATTTAGTTTCAGGATGACGGAAAACTCGTGTCCTAGCAACACTGTCATTTACCACAGTATAGTTGGTCATGTCCATTCTAGAGCTTGCCAGGAAAGGTGACTGCTGAGATGGGAGTCTTCTGCTTATTTAGTAATGTTTACAACCCCCAAAGGAACCGAAATGTACCTCAGAGCTTAGAGACTGCACAGCCAATTGAAGAATTAAAAGATCTCAGACTCCAGGTACCTGACAACAAGCAAATGGAGTCTTGGAGGCCAAACATGTGCCTCAGGCAGGACAGCTGAGCCTAGGAATGTTCTTTCATAACCCATTAGGAATAACAATTCATCTTTAACCAGACTAAGTTGTCACAAAAATAGTAGTGGCTCCAATAACTGCGTTCACTTACAATAGCAATGACCATGTAAGAGAGCAGTAAATCAGTTGTCACTAACCATCTTTAATAAAACATGTTCTAAGCAACTTTTCAACTCACATGAGTGTTTCCAGTCATTAGCTCTACTGAGCTACCTACCTCAATGGCAATGAAAGCACTTGAAGGGAAATTTATTTGTTTTTTCTGCATCATGTCTCACAAACACCTTTCATGCAACAGTCATAGCTGAAGTCAATCAGAACACAGGAGTAATATACCAAATTCACAAGGTTCCTTTGCAGCTTTCATTTCCTACAGAAGGCTCCTATGCCGAAGGAAGCTCAGCCCATGCTGTTTCAAAGATTTCAACAGATTTAAGTAATTCAGAAAAATAAGCAAAATAAACCACAGTATTCATGAAGCATCTGGTTCTATTCTAAATCCATATTTTTCCAGCTTTTTCTCATAGCATAATTTTCAAATTGTTTGTAGGGCATCCTTATAAATAACACCTTGGGCACTGCATAACTGAATGTAATTAACATCACAAAGAAGAACAGTCAAAAAACCAAGACACATGTTATTCTGAAGAAAAAATATTTGGATGATCTAGATTTTGAAGAAATGCATTTTATCTATTCTCACCTCTCACTACCAACCCTTCTAAACAGCAGTGTACAAAACATGACAAGGACCAAAAGAATATTCTGTTACTAATAAAATAACTAATTTTAGAGATCTGTGTTTACCAATGATAATGGATTTAGAAATTGAAAGAATGGTTCCAAGAAGATAAAAACTGCATAAGGTTATTAATACTCTCTCTTGCAACATCTACAACGTCTTGAGTCCTTCCACCTGTAAAAGCAAAATGTCTTTTACACATTGAGTAGCTAATGTAAATATAAAACATGTAGCTTACTCAACTGCTATGAATTTTCAAAAAATTGTGTTTAGATTGTAGAGTGGCAGTAATACTGATGTAACTGAAAGGGATTTTGAATTCTACTCTGGTTAGTGATACTAAGTCTGTAATATCAGCTATAACCGTGTATGACTAATGGAAGCTTGTTGGCAGTATATGAGTGGAAATATTTCATGAAATAGAATATTTTCTATTTTCTGTAGCAGTTTATTCTAACCCTCTTTATAGTAGGATACATGGTGTCTATATTTACTGCAGGACAGTCAACTTAAAGTCCCGATCTAAAAATCTAAATCTAAAATGTAGTCTAGAATCTGCAATACACTTCTGAAGAAGATTGGATTTCTCCTGTTTGGAAATGAATGCTCAGTGAAACACCAAATTAATTTCCATTTAAAATTCAACTAGGAAAACTACAGATTTTTAGACTCTGAAGCAACTAAACGAAAACACCTTTTTTTCCCCCAAGAACTATAGTTCCATATTTCTAGTATATACTTACAGATTCATGAAACAACTTCAGAAACCTTCCACATCACTGGTAGTTTAAGAGTTTGCAAAGGATTATTCCTCTCGTTTTCTGTCTTTGTCGTCATAAAACCTCTCTTTTTTAAACACAAAGCTTTACAAACACAGTCAAGGAGATCACCATGGGCTAAAGCTGTCCAACTTCAGAAAATAACACTATAGGTCAATTTGACAGGAAGTTCCATTACTTTCTGGCATCAATTGTTGCATATATACAACATGATACTACTCTCAGAAAACTTTAAATTTGTCCATATTTAAGTGAAACATTACTGATTCTAGTTTTGAAACTTAATTGGCAACCACACAACAAGCAAGAGACTATTACAAATATGTTGTAAGGCCTAAGACCACTTCTGGCATTCCTGTCAGCAGAAAATCAGAGAATGCAAAATATTCAGTATACAAATGTTGTTACAGAAGATAAGAGGAGAAAAAATAATTCAATTACTCCGGTGCCATAGGGTACTTCCTGCTTGTTTGATGAATTGCCTTGTATCTCAAAATCAATATAAAAAAAAAACATTTAAGAAAATAATATATTTTTAAAGGAAGAATTTGGAAGTTTTATTCAAAACATGTTAGTTCTAAGTGGCTAACAGTGAACATTGGTATATCTGTAAAGTTGCACTAGGACCTCAAAATCTGTTCTATTGATTAGGTATTACTAATTCATTACTCACTGAAGGCTACAATGAAAACCAATGATTAATTGTTTCTCTCTTACTGGTGAAATATAATCTCCACAAGCAGTATGATGGATCATCAGCTATGATTGTTCATAGAAGTTTCTATTTAAGCAGGAACTTAAAAGTTATCTTTAGATTTGGTGAAGTATAAATTACAAGGAATGTTAGAAAGAGGACAATCATAACCATGCTATCGTATGTTTTTTCTTTGTATCCTCCTCCAGGGTTACAACATGAAGATGGAAGACAGCCTGTCTTGGCCACACAAAGGTCATGATTACTGTTTAGAAATATGTTTCAAATGCATTCTGAAACCTGTTTATTATTGATTGTCATTAATGGTACGCTGACCGCTTGCAATGCATTTTAATATTGTATTGATGGAAGACCAAACATCAATGCTGTGGCTCAATTGCGCTCATAGATACTATGATTGACATAAATAGTAAAGCTGAAGTAACAGTTGGCTTTCCAACACACAGGTTTTCTAAGCTATCCAGGAACCAATATCACTTACTTTCACATCTCATGTACATTAGATTAAGTAAGTGAACATGAAGTTCAAAAGGTGCCACTCTATTCTACAATTTCTGACTAACCAGATGTAGGTTGATAGAAAAACTTCAATGTAGAAAAAATAGACAGCATAGTGGCAATAGAATTGAGCAGCTGTCTATTTGCACAAGCAGAGGCCTCATTCGACCCTGAAGAAATGTTTTAAGAAATTGTTCAAGTCCAGCTATAGTCTTATTACAGCGGAGTAAACCGTACCATCAGGGACCCAGGCAAAAGGTGTGCTGTACCCTGACCAGCAGCAGAAGGGCTCTGTGAAAGAATTTTCACATTGCCCTAAGATATAATATTTGCCATCACATAACTGTCTTTGACCTGTCTACCTTATGCGTTGAAACTTCTCTAAAGCAGTCTGCAGGATGTTGGTTTATTGGGGTTTTTTTGAATGGGTGTGTGAGTTAAAAACACCTGTATTCATATGGAGTGATTTGGTATTTTATTTCAGTCTTTCATATTTCATTCTCTGCATCAAGTTTACAGTCAAAAATAAACATTTAAAGCCTTTTAAAAATTCACTTTTCACCTTTTTTTCCATGACAAATTGAGCAACTTTTGCCAAAGTTGTGGCTTTAATAGGCAATTCAGATTGAATGTGACCTAAAACTGACAGAGGTGGAAAGAAGGAAAAAAAAGTAAGAAAGGAGGGGCTTAGCTGGTTTCAGCTGCAAAGCTTTGTTCCTTGTATTGGGTTCAATATTAACCCTGGTTTGGAAAAGTTCTTTAAAAATATTAGTAATTTAAGAGATTTCATATCAGAACCACGACCAATGTTTCCATGCCTCAGCTGGCAACAAAAAGGAAATTGTCTCTCACTTGAGAACATCAACAACACACTATCAAACAGACAAAGCCTTGCCTAGCGATACACTAGACAGAATTATCTATGTTCATAAAATTTAAAAACTCTTTTTTGTGATCAGTTGAAGTAGTAGTAATGGAAGTAAAATTCACGTAATCATAACAATATTACTTGGAACACACCTAGAGTCTCTAGTCCAGCCTCCTGCTCAAAGTTGGTCTATCAACAACTCAGGTCAGCTTGGGCTTTATCTAACAAAGTCCTGAAAAGTTCTAGAATCAAGATACCACTACTTGTTCCACTGCAGCACTACTCTACTAGTGTAAATGTTTTCTCCTAAGATCCAGCATGAACCCCCCAAGGCGCAACCTGAGGCTATTGCCTCTTTCTTATCATCTGCCACTGAAGAGGAGAGTTTGTGTCCACCACCTTTGTCACACTTTCAGGTAGATGCAGGATGCCCTTCAAGGTACCTCTTCTCTAGAATAAACAAGCCCACTTTCCTCAACCTCTCCTCATGGGACATGTGTACCCCAAATCATTGAAGCAGGCCTCGAATGGACCCTCGCCAGCTACTCAACATCGTTCTCGAAGCAGGCAGCCAAACCTGGACGCAGGAGTCCATCTTCACTGGTCCCAAGTAGAGGAGAGTACCTTCTTTCAAATCTACTAGCCATGCTCAACCTAAGGAACACCGGTACGTGGTTTGTCTTCTTTAAGATGAGAATAAATTGCTGATTCATATTCAGTTTGGCATCTACAAGGATATCCACATCCTTTTCAGTGAGGTTTTTTCTCAGCCAGTCAGTTCTCAGCCTGTAATTCATGGATCATTCTACCCCTGGTACATACCCTTGGACTTCTGTGCTGAAATTAGTAGGTTTCTGTTGGCACAACCCTTGAGTTTCTCAAGGTCTCTCTGGATTGTAGTTTGACTGTTTGGTATGTCAGTATTTTAATCCCATTTGCCATCATCCACAGATCTGATAAAAGCACAATCTGTCTCATGGCCCAGGTCAGCAATGAAGATATTCGATAGCCTGCGCCTCAGTATTGACGCCTGGAGCACGCTGCTTCTTCCCAACAACCAAATAGATGTTCATCCATTCATTACGACTTTTTAAACATGAAGATCCAGCCAATATTCAGTCCACTTAATTATCCATATTTCCAGTCCATATTTCATGAGCTTCCAAGTGGAAATGATGTGACAGATGGTGTAAAAACTCTAAATAAAATTAAGGTATATTGCATGTACCGGTCTTTCTGCTTCCCCTTCCTCATTTCAATGTAGAGAGCAATTACGTCAAGCATGATTTAGCCTTCATCAGTCCATGCTGACTATTCCTGACTCTCTGTTTGCCCAGACAGCCAAAATTTAGACAGATATTAACAGGATGTGAAACTATTTCATGCAGAAACTTACTAAAACCAGAATGAATTTGCCAGTCATTACCAAAGAGTGGTCAATCCAGACAGGTTCTAAATACTGAGAAGTGATAACTAAACCATGAAATCTGTAATGGACTTCTGGGATGTGACTATTAATATAGGACTGTTAAAATGTATATCACCTGAGAGAATACTTTAATGCTAATTAAGTTTTATAGCACACCATAATTCTAATGACTCATGGCTCAGTTACAAGAAGGAAGAACATTTGCTAACACAGGCAGTTACTCATGCTAATTCCATCACTCAGCCTAGAATCAGAAATCATTTATCACTACCATTAATTAAAACCTCGATTCTATCTTTTCACCCTAAAACTCCCTTTTAAAACCCAGTTTCACACACATGGCTTTATGGAAGGAAAGTTTTTCCAGACAAGGACCCTAGGTGCCATTACCAGATAAAGTGAAGTCATAGGATTGCTTGCATACTCTTCAGCATGAAAAGTTATTTTTGTCTTAAACCAGGTAGTCTACCCTGTAAGGCTACCCTTTCTCCTATAACAGTGAAGTTAACGAGCAACAATTAGAAAGCAGGTGTTCAAGTACAGCTTTACTAAGCTTCCTGACTTTGAACAAAAACTTGCAATCTTATGCTGATCCATGGACAGATCCAGAGATTTTGCTCTCATTTCAAAGTGCAGGCCCTGGACCATCTTCATTTTTTGCACTGCTCCATAGATGAGCTTGCATATTGCCAGAATTACATCATAGCACATCATAGGTAATCTCCCTGGTAATTGCAGATATTGAGTTCTTTTCCAAACAGCTTAGCTAATACTCTGATGATGCACACACTTCTCTACAGCCCATTGGTATAACTCTCTGGTAACTCACAAAAGAGCCAGCATTTTGTTAATTGGTAGACCTGGGCAAAATCTGAGGATGGCCACTTTGAAATAAGGGTGACAGCTTTCAGAGCAGAAACATGAAGCAAAGTGAGAAAGAACAGAACAAAGGACTGCAGTGCACAAGAACTACATTAATACAAAACTGATACACTCTAAGGGGAAACAAAACTATTGACATAAAATGTACATTTTTCTCATTAGAGAACAGCAACAGAGATTCACTGCACTGTGAGCATATGCAGAAAAGAACATTCACAGCAAACCTCCAGCACAGAGGTAAAATCTCTTAGTCTTCAGGTATAAAAAAAATGGGTGTAAGTGACTACCTGGAAAGGCCAGCCAGGTCAGAATACATATAACAGTAACAGCAGCAGAACAGCAACATGTCAAGTTCCTGAAGGAGAATTTCTAACATTCAAACAATAAAGGGCCTTATGGTGGAAGCTTGGTTTTGACATTTTAGCTTGAATAATTTTTAAGAATTTCAGACTTTTTTCTTTGTTGGCGAAGGAAAGAAACCACAGGAATTTTGACCAGAGCAATTTTCAGCACCAAGAGAAAGCTTTGCAGAATGGTTTCTGGGGGCTTAGAGAAGCAGGAAAACATTGTGTTTCAGAAGTATATGTACATTTGATCTTCTAGAATGTATCAAAAGGAACTACCCCAGAACCCTTTATTTTCAGTTTTGTAATCATTTAAAAGTTTTACCTGTAAAAATGTGATGGTTTGTTTTTAAAAGAAATCCAGAAGTTCATTCATTTTTCTAATCATCTTTTCTGAAGATTTAAATATATACTTTAATTGAGCAAGACTTTGACATTCCAGTTGCAGCAATGTTACAAGATGTTCCTGTGAACAGGCTGTTAGAAAAAGAAAAAAAAAAAAAAGAAAAAAAGAAAAAAAAGAAAAAGACGTGTAAAAGGAGCAGAGCGATGAAGAGTGACAAATAAAATTCAAGTAAAAGATGTGATGAAAAGGTTTGAGACAGAAAATGGTCCAGAGTTGGAAAAGCATTTCGAATATTTGTGTTCTTTTCAAAGACAAGGAAGTGAATAAAAATCTAAGTGAAAAAGTGGAGGGGAAATAAGAAAGTTTCGCTGTTTGTTAGTAGAAAGGAGCAGTCTCCAGCAGAGCTGTATGCTGTAGTTCATTCTGAAAAACAGAAATACATGAAATTATGTACATTCTAGCATCTGATTAAAGTAGTGATGACTCAAGCATGAAACACACTGTGTCAATTGTTAGTTAGACACTGAGATTTACATTTATTACCCTTAGCAGAGACTCCCAGGAAACCAAAAAGATAACAGGAATTACCACTAAAAATTCAACTGTGATCATAACAATGCTTACAAATTTAGACAATAATAATGCAATCAATTGCTTTACTGATGCGAGCACACATATTTAATATAATTGCCACCATTTACATGACTCATCAGCATTAGTCTACTAAATTTTCTAACAATCAATAATAAAAAGACACTATTCAAATAAATACTTTAATTTCAAATTTTAAAATGGAGAAGGACACAGATAACTAGTCTGAACCAGATTCTCAAGTTGAACATGAGCTTTTGGACATTTTTTTCCCCAAATGACTGAGACAAGATCCCCCATCCACATGTCAATCTCTTCTCTCTCAGAGCTTTCTCCAAGAAAATGAAGAAATCAGTGGGAAAAACTTAATGAGGAAAAATATATTAGTTTATTTAAGATTTTCTTCTATACCTCCTAACAGAATAGGCATATACCATTGTAAAAGACTTTGTAAAAAGGGACTTACCCTGAGTTTTGTGGAAGAGACCGCTATTTCTCAGATTCCATGTCAATTACCATTCATTCTACCACAGTGTTCTACACTGCTCTCCCACAACTTCCAAGTGACAACAACACGTATGTACACCATTGTATCACCTCCCTTCCAAACAATTTGAAAAATTTCCTACAATAGTACTTCTCAAGAACACTTGTCAGCAGAAATTCCCTTAACTGATAGTTCAGAAGACTTATTGCCATTCCATAGATACTTCTTCAGAGCAACTGCAAGGTGCACCTGCACAGGCCTATGGTTTTCATCTTAGAAATATGTCACACTAACCCTTTTCATACTTCATTGCCATACAAAGGCCTTGTGCGTTCATTTGGAAAAATCATGTTATAAACATGGATATAGGATTACTTAAGCTTTCAAGTTCATGTCAGGTATGAATGACATAAGAATCTGGATGGTTTAATCCTCTATTCCAATATTAGCCCATCAGTAAAAACATTATTGCTCCAGCTAGCAAAATTCACGTGCCCACTCCTTTTTAGAGACTATAGTGGTCAGAGGGACCAGGACAAGACATTTTTATTACTCACTTATTAGAACTCTTTTTATTGTACATATAAGTTCCTTATTCTCATTTCTACTTTTCTTCATTGTAACAAGCCAATTTTTCCTACTATTTTAAAAAAGTACTCTAGACAAATAGAACAGGAACTTTTGAACAGTGATTTTTTTGTTAAACACAGAAATGTCTAATTTCTTAAGACATTTGTATTTTCATTAAGGACACTGTTAAAGATAGTTTTCTTATAAACAAATATTTTCAACAATTACATAGAAGATTGTACTTTTCCTTCATTAAGGGAAATTTCCAGATATAGTGTAAATGCCTTCTCTTACATAATCTTCCATACTGCTTTACTACTAGTAATCTCCCATCTGGAGTAGTATGCACAGTACTATGCATCATATAGAAAATATGGCACCTAAGAAAGAATTTAAATTTTTAAACTTATCAGGAAAAGCAAAAACATGATAGAAAATAAGTATCTTTTATACTCAATAAGACAAGGGCTAGTCAAGAAAAGATGTTATTTTTTCAGGGTTTTGAGCAAATTTATGTATAGACATTAACAACTATAAAGAATATGGAGCACTGAAATAAGTTCCTGGGTATCAGATAGCATTGTCTCCAAATGCTAGAGCTTTTTAAATACATTAGATAACATTGCCAGGAGTACTGAGCTACTTGACATGTCTTTCAGATCCTACTGGACAAGTTGGTTTTTTTATTATTCCATTTTTTGTTTTTTTGGCTGCATGAAAGAACAAGAAACTTTCTTTTATGTGGTTTTCACTTTCACAGGGTCAATTGATCTCTCAGTTCACCTCAGCGAATACTTTGTGACTCCAAAGCTGTCAAAAAAACCCAAACAAATAAACAACAACAAAAAGAAAACCAAAAAAAAAACCCAAAAAAAACAAACCAAAAAAAAGCCCATAAACATTTTATCCAGATAAAAAAGCCCAGTTCTCTTAAGGTGACCAATTTAAAGTGTTAGAACGTAGAAGAACAACTATTATCAAATGCATCAAATGATCCCCCACTTTTGAAAAAACAGCTAAGTAAACTCTAAGCACTTTTATCCCAAATAGTCTCCTGTGATTCCAGGTGAGCACATCAAAGAATCATCTTCACAAACTAATCAAACACCACCCTAGGATTAAATATTACACCTATAGTTCAATTAATTTCTCTTATTAAAAATTGATGAGCTTCCACTTGGTAATATGCACCACAAGAACTCAAACTTTACACTGTTAAGTTCCGTGCCTTTTATTATTCCAATACTTCAGAAAATCCACTTCCTTCTGTATGAAATCCTTGATTATTAATAGTCTCCTTTCCTGCCAACACAGTAAAGCAAGTATTAAATAAAATGATTCCCAGAATGTTCACAGACAAATTTTACAAATCATGTCTTTCAATTCTGATACTTCCAGTTTCAACACAAGCTTTTATGTCTATTGTAGACAATTCAGTACCTCTTTTGAGGCCAAAGCTGGGGAGCTCTATATTCAAATACAGAATATTCAAGCTTCATAGTCACCTGTGTGGCTCTTTTAATTTATAGCACTCACATAGTCATCTCAATGTTGAAAGAAAACAGTAAAACTTAGCTGTTCATAGATTATCATATTTTACCACAAAGGTCTTGATTTCGTATATGCCATGTTTTTCTGTGTTCTGTATATAATAAAAAACCAGAATATATCATGGTAGAAAAATTCAGGCAGCTCCTTTAAAGAGCTTCACAATATCATAGAATCACAAAACCATATAATTTTTTAGGTTAAAGATGATCTAGTTCCAATTGCCCTGCCATGGGCAGGGACTCCTGCCACTAGACCAGGTTGCTCAAAGCCCTGTCCAGCCTGGCCTTGAACACTTCCAGGGACGGGGCATCCACAACTTCTCTGGGAAACGTTCCAGTGCCTCAGCACCCCCACAGTAAAGAATTTCTTCCCAATATCTAATCTAAATCTACCCTCTTCCAGTTTAAAACCACTATCCCTCATCCTATTGCTACATTCCCTGATAAACAGTCTCTCCCCACCTCTCTTGTGGTTCCCCACAGGTACTGGAAGGCTGCTATAAGGTCTCCTCAGAGCCTCCTCTTTTCCAGACTGAACAATCCCAACTCTCTCAGTCTGTTTTCATGGGAGAGGTGCTCCAGCCCTCTGATCATTTCTGTGGCCTTCCTCTGGACCCACTCCAACAGGTCCATTTCCTTCCTGTGCTGAGGACTCCAGAGCTGGACACAGTTCTCCAGTTGGGGTCTCACAAGAGCAGAGTAGAGGGGCAGAATCACCTCCCTGGATCTGCTGGCCACACTTCTTTTGATGCAGCCTAGGATGTGGTCGGCTTTCTGGGCTGCAAATATACATTGCCCGCTCAGGTTGAGCTTCTCATCCACCAACACTCCCAAGTCTTTCTCCTGAGGGCTGCTCTCAATCCAATCTCCACCCAGCCTGTATTTGTGCTTGGGACTGTCATGATATATATTTGATCATATATTTATAATCATCTGAGGGAAATCTAGTTATTCTGCTGATAACAGTGAATAAACCCATTTGAGGCAGTGGTAAGTAATACAAAACCAGTCAGCTGTTGGGAAGATGACAAATTAAATGGTCAAATGTATGTCTGAAGAAATTATCTTCAAATATATTTACTAAGTTGTATGATCATTGCATAAAATGATAATCAAAATGTTTTTTTAGAAAACAATTTTGGTAACTTCAACACAAACTGAGTAAAAATCTGTTACACCTTAAGATTAATTACAAAAGGGTATGTAAGTAGTTTATCAGTACCTGTCATTTCACTGCTGGAGGAGATTATTTGGTTTATTGTCATTCTAAATTTCTGATCCAGTCTCCAATCATTGCTAATAAGTCAACAGAGTCCTGTACATTTTTAAGACATAATTGTATCAAATTACCCATCACTATTTTGAAAGAAATACTACACAAGGTAATTTTAACTTGTGTATATTATTATAAAACCCTTCAAAATTAAAGGCCATGCGGTGCATTGCATAAAATGCAGGAACTGATAAGTGCTCACATTTCTATAGTTCTATCAGATACATAAAAACCAGAAAGTCCATCTAATGATGACATTGAATGAGTGACTCTTCACTCTTTTTCTGTGCATGTTATTTTCCCCAAACAATGAAGGAGGAAGATTGACAAATGTTCACTTCCTGTCCATTTTGTCCTGATAGAAGCAAATAATTTTGAAGCAGAAAGGCCAATTATTATATCAAATAATTCAGCTAAAATGTAAAATTATTACATCTACACAATATGCAAAATTTCTTTGCCAAACATTCCATTATTTTTTTAATCATTGAGAAGTGAATCCATGGAATGAATCATCAAGTTGATCAACAACTATATTTCATGTCTTTCTGAACAATTTCCTTGTTAAGACAGGTAAAGTAAAAATTTCATTAACATTCCTAGTCCAAAGATACTAATATTATCTCTTATTTTGCTACCCAGCCCATTTCCACTTTTAGTGATTTTATTTTGCTTTAAAGAATCCATGGGTTGAAAAAAAAGAATAAATAAAGAGGCTGTCCCAGAACTTCCACACTACACCAAAGTAGCTACAAAACTTGATATCAGAGCATCTCCATCTCTATCCTGTCTTTTCTCAGGAGAGTACTAAAGCTGGCATCAGTTCACTTAATTCCATTAAATCTGTTAATGCATACTTCTATTAGATGGTATTTAAGACCATGTAGTTATGTTTACATTGTTTCATTGATTTTCATTAGCTTTAAGAAAGTAAAATTATCTTAACCCTTGCATGCTCAACATCTCTATTTTAAAATGAAACCTACAGTTTCAATTAAAAGATTCAAGAAAACAATACTAATGTAATGAATGGTTACAGAACCCTTTCTACCTCCACAAAGAAAAAAAAAAGATAGGTGGAGAAAGAAATTGTAGAAAGTTGTACAAGCAAACATAACTGATTAATAATAAAACATGAGAGAATGATTGATCAACCTCTTAGCCTTCTACAGCATAATGAATGGCATGGCACACGAGGGAAAAACAAAAATTGTTTGTCCTAACTTCAGCAAGGCATTCAGCACTGTCTCCTACAAAGTTCTCATAGAAAAACTGCTGAAGTGAAAACTGGATAAGTGAATGGTGAGGTGAGTTGAAAACTTGCTGAACTGCCAGACCCAGAGGGTAGTGATCAGTGGCACAATGTCCTGTTTGAGGCCAGTCACTAGTTGTGTGTCCCAGGAGTCAATAACGAGGTCAATACTGTTTAAACAGCATGTTTGCAGATCACACAAAGTTGGAAGAAGTTGCCAACACAGCAAATGGTTTTGCAGCCATTCAGGGGATCTCAGCAGGTTGGAGAAATAGGTCAACAAGAATGTCTTCAAGTTCAACAAAGGAAAATACTATGCACCTCTCCTACAGGCCCCCAGCACTATCAAAATCTTGACAGCTGCACCCAATACAATAGCACATTAGCTGTTTGATAATTATTGCTTCTTTCTGGACGATCTTAAGAAACTGCTCTCCAAGCACTAACTTGCAGGGCAAGCCCCTGCACTCCTAGGGATTCATTACAATGTAGAATAGAGCAAGTTTACAACAGAATATTGTCAAAACCAATCTTTATTCACTTTATTTTGGAAGAAGTTATGTTCAGTACAGACTAGGGGGTGAGGTATTAGAAAGCATCCCTGAGGAAAGGGACTTGGGGGTGCTGGTGGACAAGAAGCTGGACATGAGCAGCCAGTGTGCAGTTGCAGCCCAGAAGGCCAATCACATCCTGGGCTGCATCAAAAGATGCATTGCTAGCAGGTCCAGAGAGGTAATTCTTCCGCTTTACTCCGCTCTGGCAAGACCTCAGTATAGGAAAGATATGCACCTGATGGAGCAGGTCTAGAGGAGGGCCACAAGGATGATCAGGGGTTTGGAGCACCTCTGTAACGAAGACAGGCTGAGGGAGCTGGGGTTGTTCAGCCTGGAGAAGAGAAGGCTCCGGGGAGACCTAATAGCAGCCTTCCAGTGCCTGAAGGGAGCCTACAGGAAGGCTGGAAGAGCCTGTTTACAAAGGCCTGTAGTGACAGGACGAGGGACAATGGCTTTAAGCTGGAGGGGAGCAGATTTAGATTGGAGATTAGGAGAAAGTTCTTTACCGTGAGGGTGGTGGAGCACTGGAACGGGTTGCCCAGGGAGGTGGTTGAGGCCCCATCCCTGGAGATATTCAAGGTGAAGCTCGTTGAGGCCCTGGGCGACCTGGTCTAGTTGGGGGTGTCCCTGCTGACTGCAGGAAGGTCAGACTAGATGACCTTTGGAGGTCCGTTCTGGCCTGGACAATTCTATGATTCTATGATTCTGTCATCTCACAATACATGCTTTAGAGTTATTTGTTCAGCTTTTCTAATTCATAGCACCATATAGTTAGTAACTCCTAAGTAGTGCCTTATATTTCATAGTGGTAGATTAGACTTTTAAGACATTTTGGTCATGAAATAAAGCTTATTCTTTTTCATCCATAAACCCTTGTCAACTGAACAACACACAAACCTTCACAGATATTCCTATCTAAAATCTACATAAAGTGTGTTCCACTTCAAACATCTAAGGTAAATTTATGTTGTTTCAATTTCTGCTCTCTTCCCTAAACAGGCAGTAAAAATTCAAATTACCTAAAAGAGAAATTTTATCTAAATCCTATATGTTTTTCACCTAATATATGAAAAACAAATGTGCTTTAAATATGTATGATGTTAAGGAAAGCATCTAGGCCTATAACACTTAAAAGGAGAAGCATCAACTGTTATTTATCCTCCAATTTCAAATTCAATATAAAAGTATAGTCAAATAATTACACAAAATTGGAGGGATGGCTTCAATGCAGTAGTAAAAAGTATCATTCAGGGATATGTTATATTTTTCCTAAAGCAGATCAGAAACATGTACACAGAAACATTTTGAAGTACTGACCTAATGTTTAATTGTATTCATATTGCAGTGCAGCTAAGGTTCTTTTGTCACGTCTCACTTGAATGCCCTCTCACTTGAGGGCATCACACTTATTTCATTAAAATCAAAATAAAACAGAGAAAACCTGTCATGGGAATTCAAACCTATAAATGAATGACTAGCAAGTGATCTTCAGTATACTTGCATTTGGAAGTCCAAATTATTATTTTAGTCTCACATTTAATTACCACAGTTTATTATCACTATTTTATGTTAAACACAAATATTCATCATATTTATTAACATGCTACTTTATATGTACAAATATGATCATATCCACATATGCACAGAGAAAAATAAGCAACAGATATCCTCAGTTTTTCTAGAAAACAGCTGGAGCGTACAATCATATTTCAGAAAAATAAACATTTAAGTACCCTAGTGCCATGGCAAAGAGGTTCTACATTTTCTCTCTCATCATAAAAATCATAAAAATATAGTATAAAAACTCTTTGCAGGGAAAAAAAGATAATTCGTTACGATGAATTACTTATTAAAAGATATGTCATTACTAAAAATGCTCGGTAGAATTGAATGAGGCTCAAAACTATAAATCCTTTTTCTGGTACTTCTTCAGTATACAAATTTTGGGGTTAAATCAACTGAAATTTCTTAGTCTCAGTGTTTCGGCAATTTCTTGACAAGGAAATTTTCTTCTGTCATTTTCATTTAATCCATTCTTTTAAAAGAAAATGTCTATGTACATTTCTACTATTGTCCATGCTAAAAGAAACCCAACAGCCTACATTTGCTTCCTGAACTTTATGTTGTGCAACAAAATATTAAGTCAAATGTAAAGAGAATTACTGAAGAACCACAAATATAATCTCATAAATTTTAATGGCTATCATAAAGCGTTATATGTGCTCTCTTTCAATCTCTCTACATGTGCTTATAAATAGTTAGGTTTATCGTGGAGTCCTAACTGTAAAACAGCGACATAAAGTAATCCACTATTACACTAGTCCCAAGTAAGTTAATTTATAGTCATCATTACTTCCAGTAAATTTCCTGGCTTTGCTTACTTTATGAGTCTATAAAATACATCAATTTAAGCTTTAAATGAACCAAAAAATTCCAGGTACTTTAATTTAACTTTTGTTGTCTAGAATAAGGTGAAGAAAGCCCAGACAAGCAAACTTATGAGTGAGGTATCTTCAGAGGCATATAGGTAAGGTTGGTCAGCTGTAAGTTAACACAGCACACCTGCCCAATGACTTGCTTTTTCTCCCAGTCCTTTCTACTCCAGAATAAAGCCTCAAGAGCAGGTGCCAAGATCTTGGGAGTCTCTCGAAGGCAGATCAGACAGATTTTGTGGCTACCTACCTTCTTTTTTCACCAGTTACCATGGTGTTCTATATGTATGTCCCAACTTACCACAAATGCAGTGTTTCTGCTAACTTATACAAGTACTTTATGCTTGCCTGACAGCAGTCTATGAATCCTCCATTTTACCTGTGTGTTAAAAGCCCTGTCAGCTCTTACACTGGGCAAGTCTTAGACCATCACCAGCTTGTAGGAGCTTAATCAATCACTGGTTTCCTAGTGCTTCCCAAGAGGCCTTTTCAGGTGTACACTGCAATTGACAAGGCATTAGCCTATTATACATCTATCTATTCAAGTTACACAATACTGTCTTAGGTAGGTATATAAGCACCTGTTAAACAAAATAACAAAAAAATAACAAAATTACAACAACCAGAACATGACAACATAATTCCCACAACTATGAGTGACCACTGTGTTATTGTTTCAAACTTAGGTGGAAACTTTCCTATGTGTCTATTTAATGTGGTGCCATAAAGTCTCTTTGGCCTTGATCGTCAATCTAATTAACACTTTATACTCCTGCTCAAAATCTTGTAACACCTGCTTTATCTCATTTTCAAAGTAGTAAAATGATTTTTTATTCTAGGTACGAATGTACCCTGGACCATAGGTTTTTTAAGTGGACAGAAAAAAATTACTGAAGTCCAAAAGCACTTTTGCCCAGATTAGAGGCATGTCTGAAGCTTTTTAATTAAGGTAGAATCTAAATATATATCCATGTCTGCTATTCATACTGAAGTAGTAGGAAGATCAGGTGGTAACATGAAATCTTGCAAGTTGTGGGTTTTATATCTGAAGTCTATAGGAAGAGAAGTAAAGGTATCTTGGTACCAGCGATCAAGGTAGAAATTTACCATATAATATTTAAATTAAAATAAACCCTCAGTTGAGCAAAACGAGAAAAAAATCTAGTAGCTGGTGGTTTTCATTGAAACTCTCAGTCTAACTAGATCTACAGCAGAAGAATGTTAAAAACACCAGAGACAGTGTATCTGTGTACGCTCTAAGAAAAAAAAAAAATCCAACAGCTTTCAAGTGTTATTCTCCCTCAAACGAAGAAAAATATTATTTCATTGATTTCAGGATTGAAGAATTCAGTTCAGGAATGGAAAAGACAAAAGTCAAAAGTAGAACATGTGAAGATGAACATGTGAAGGAACCACCTTGGCCCATGTCAAAAAAGAACGTCAGCCCTTTGGAGTCACAGCTCCAGAGAACAGGTCATTAACACTGATTGAACAAGACATGGCAGGGGACTGGAAGGCATTGTCTTGTGAAAGGAGCACAGTGAGAACAGAGTGTGCTAGGAGATTGAGAAGACCAAAGAGACAGACCCAACAGTATCAGATTTAACAGTAAGTAATTGAAAGCTATGAAAGATATATTAAAACCTTGTCTTGTTTTCATTTACCTCCTAGGAGCCAAACGAAGACTGCACAGTGAATCTCACCACATAAAAGCTTAATTTTTCTTGAACATCAAATTCTCACAGATAATACAGGTTTTGAGGATGGACCTCTTATCACCTGAGTAAAGAAAAAAAGAACTCAGATTATCTACGCTCAATTTTGAAAAAGTTGCTTTTCAGTTTAGCTGAAAAAAAAGTACCAGAGATGTACCTGATTTTTCACTCTGTGCAGAAAAAAACCCACAAAAATCCACTAAAAAAACTCCAGTAAGTAGCCAAGAGTTAAACAAAGCAAGTGATTTTCTTGCAGAAATAAGAAAGGCTTTTGAATTAGTACTAATTAAAGTTGTGCTTTAACCTTAGTAAATTTTGTTTTGCCAACAATGTTGTCATATAGGTTGCCTTAGGTTAAAATCACTCCTTTCTTTCTCTCCCCTAATCATTTGTCACAAACTTCAATGGGCAATACAGTGTCAGATTTAAAGAAGGAGTTCCCAGCTAAAGTTTTAAAAGGCTCTTTCCACAAATAAGGAGCACTGAACACAGCAAGCTGAGTGTGATACAATATATCTAGTGAATGCATGAGTGTACATAAACTGTAAAGAAAGAGATTAACACTTTACTGGGAAAACATAATTTGGCAGGGGGAAATGAAAAGTTCTCTTTTTTTTTTTTCTACAAATTGCACCAGTATATGTAATATAAATATGTTTTAAATTATGTAAAAGAATCACAGCGTTCTGAAAAACGTTTAATTATTTGAAGAGATATTATAAGACATCAATAATTACACAAATATATAGTGCATTATATTTATCCTAGTTTAAAATGTAAAGAATCTACCAATTCTAACTAAAAGTTCAGGTATAGGTCTGGAAATTACTACATTTCATTCCAGCAATAGAACTGTAGATTATAACAAAGTTGCACGAAGTGATTATGTAAGTGGATAAATAAGATTATTTTCTACCTTTTGTAAATCATGTCAACAAAAGAAAAATAAGTAATGCTTTTCAAAAAAAAGCAATTAACAAATCATTACACCACATACAGTTTGCTATTTCTTCTTGAAATAGAAAAAAAATAAATGGTAAGAACAAGAACCCAAGAGCTGATGATATTGCTCATAAATACAATTTTTTTCTCACAAGATACAGCTTGAACAAGAATGCAACACTAATACTCAGAGTCTGAACCAGACCCTCATAAAATGGTGAATTTATTAAATAATAAATAAATAAATAAATAGGAGCACTGAAATGCTAATAAGGTATTACATAGGAATAAGGGATAGTGCTTGGTTTAAAGTCTTATTTCCCTCGCAGTTTGGTTGAGCCCAGAAAATGTCATCTAATCCAAGGGCAATTGACATATGTCCCATCAGAGAAGAGTTCTTTTGGCCAGAAAGAGCCTTATCTAGACTTCATTTGTTGTAAACAAAGAGAAAGTTTTGAATATTTGAAATAATTAATAGAAGTAGATAAAAGTAAACAGTTAATTGTCATAGCGTCTGCTGAAAATTTGAGGTTCAAAGTCAGTTTTCTTTTTCCTCCCCAAAATTAAATTATTAAATAGAACATGAATCTAAATCACATTTAAATGTGTTTAAACCCTGGATTCCTATCAAACACTCCAAAAGTCTGTAATAAAGGCCTCATGTTAAGCATGCTGGCTAAAACTCAAGAGGAGGAAACAAGAATCAAATAAAATCTAACATGTTCCAGACTCATTCTTTGAGCAACCTGATCTAGTGGAAGTTGTCGCTATCCATAGCAGCGGGGTTCAACTAGATGATCTTTAAGATCCCTTTCAAACTAAAGCATTCTATGATTCTATGATTCTTTCTGAAGTTCTGAGTGGTGAAGGTAAGGGTATCTGGACAATCCTAAAAAACAGAAATGAAGTAGTCAACAAATGTTAGATGTATATAATCACGAAGCAAAATCTCCTTATAAGATACAGAATTCAAAGTAGAGAGTCTCCTTCAAATATCTAGGTTATTAAAATAAGAAATATTAAAATAGGAAACAATAAAGTTTAAGGTGAATCGCTACCTAAGCATGGTTAGACAGGGGACAGTAAGGATAGTTTAGGATAACTATCCAGGGTGAAAACACTACATTTCATCTGAAGAAGAGGGAAAAAAATAACAGAAACAGCACGTAACATATTCCATTAGGAATACTGTTTGACCTACTGTGTTGTGAGGAAAGGGGTGTATTTAGTCAATGGAAAGCTATCTTAAAGGTGACAATGTATGCTTTTCTTCACAGCAACCATGAACACTTTCCAGAACAAAACATATCTTTCTGATTAACATCATATTAGCTAATTGTTGTGAAGTGCAAAACAGTTTAGAAATGGATGTGTGTCCTATTCTTTACTTCCATACTGTTTTCCCTCCATTCACTCACATTTAAGCATCCAAGTTCCAAATCAGGCAGGATGTATTTTAATGTAATGTTTGCACAGAATTTGTTTTGCTGTTCAGAGCAAAAAGTATGCATCCACTCCCCTCCCACTGATTCTATAATTTAAATGTCTTTTCTAGAGCAGAAAGTTCAGAAAATCCTTGACAATATCACCGTAAGTATTTGACCTATCTGAATTTTTCTGTTTTTACAACACATATAATTTACTTTAAGAAGAATGGTTGTGCATTTTAGTTTTGGCAAAAAAATTACTTAATAGTAATTACTCAATCTCATCAGGTCCCATGGATTTGTGCACCTTCAGGTTCCTTGGATGGTCTTGAACCTGATCTTCTCCTACATTGGGTGGTACCTCATTCTCCTGGTCCCTACCTTTGCCTTCTGTGACTTGGGTGGTGTGGCTAGAGCCCTTGCTGGTGACGACAGAGGCAAAAAACTTGTTGAGTACCTCAGCCTTGTCCATATCCCGGGTAACCAGGTCTATTTCCTTCCAGAGCAGGCCCACATTTTCCCTAGTCATCCTTTTATGACTGACATAATTGTAGAAACTTTTCTTGTTGCTCTTGACATCCCTGGCCAGATTTAATTCTATCACGGTGTTCGCGCTCCTGACCTGATCCCTGGCTGTTTGGACAATTTCTCTGCATTCTTCCCAGGTTACCTGTCCTTGCTTCCACCCTCTGTAGGCTTCCTTTTTCTGTTTGGTTTTGTCCAGGAGCTTCCAGCAGCTTCAAGAATGTTATAGTTGCCACAAAAATAGCAAACAGGCTTGAAAAACATCTGCATTTAAATCCTGAAAGAGTTATTAGACAGCCGGCAGCGTCTGTGACAGAGTGAAATATGTCTGTGCTGAGTTATGATTTCTACTTGCATTCTGCAGAATACTAGTCTGACCTTATCTAAAGAATCTACTCTACTGCATTGCGGTCACCCTGCCTGGAAGAGTATAACTAGGAGGCTTCTGGGACTGTCATCTTCACTACTGGCCTACCTCCAAGATACCTTTTATTTTATCATCAGGAGGAGTCAGCAGGGGAAAAAGAAAAAATACACTTACTGGAGCTGTTGTTTCTTAGTCTCAGCATGCAACACCAAGTGGACATCATATCTAAAAGCACAGTTCTTTGGCAACAGGGGCAACCATTGCAACAAATAAAAAAGACATGAAGGAAAGACAACAGAGAAACCAGCTCAAAGCCCGAATCAGCAAAGCAAGTTATGCTGCAGGGCAGCATCCCCGAGGATTGTAATAGTTTTCAAGTGCACACATGAACATTCAAGTTCAGATGTCTCAATGAGTAGGAGACATTTTCACAGAATCACAGAATCACCACGGTTGGAAGGGACCTCTGAGATCATCGAGTCCAACTTTNAACAAAAATCAAAACAAAACAAAAGTAACAAAAAAACCCCACAAAACACCCCACCACGTCACACCCACCCACAAACCAATAATCTTGGGCATTAGAGCATGCACTGAAGAGCCACGTCTACACGTTTCTTAAATACCTCCAGGGATGGTGACTCCACCACCTCCCTGGGCAGGCTGTTCCAGCGCCTCTCAGTAAAGTAATTCTCCCTAATATCTAATCTAAACCTCCCCTGCCACAACTTTAGACCATTTCATTAAGCTTTAAATTACATCAAGCCTGTCACACTTTTCCAAAATAGGTTATACTAGAAATTCAAAGTACCAACACAGCCTGAGGGAAACAGCTTTAGTCAATGTAAAGACTGAGGAACTTGCACACCTTAGTTTCAGGGCCTTGTGTAGGGTTGGTGTCAACACCCAGAGGCAGATATCAGCCAAAAAAACCAAAACTTGGGTATCTTCTAGAAAGTCCCAAAGCTGTCAACAGTGACTACACTTTACTGAAAGGGCGAGAAAGAGTTGACAGCTTATATAAATACAAAAATGGAAGGTGGAAAACATCTATGAAATCAAGTGCCTGAACAGTCAAGCATGCATTTTCCTATGTATAAAAGAAAGAAGAGAAAATACTATGGGAATATGATAGGATTATTTGAGCCTTTGAAACATTGGATTGGATGGAGTAGTAGGGCTAGCAGAGGTGGGACTGAATCCATCTCTGCTCTGTTTAAATGATTAGTGGGCAGAAATGTAGGTCTGGGAGGCTTTGCCACAGAAAATCAGGAACTCAGAGGTTCTTACTTGCACCTATTAGAAGCCACTGGATTTCATCATACCACACGGTTTCTGAGATTAAAAAAAATTTTGACCAGCTTTAATCTCCATGCCTAATTTCTCTAAATCAACAATCTCCTCCATAAGTTCCCAGCTATTGCACTCTCTAATATCTGACTGCAGGCTCAGTTAGGTTGGTAATTCTGCATCTCACTAGTATGCTGTTGTTATTTAAGCCTATAGGATTTCTTCAGTTCTCCTTACGGCACTAACTATAGAACCATGTGAAATAAACATCTGACTGACAGCTCGGACCCTTCACTGAGTGGATAATGTTCATGCACAACAAAATATTTGAGTAATAGATGAATATTGTTTAAATTTCTCCTCCATGTGCAATATTATCACAAGCTGCTGTATACCATTGTAGCAATATCAGTAAGATTTTTTCATAACGTAACAGAAAGGGAAAAAGAAAATCCCAAAACTGTAGACTAATTTATGGAGGAATGAATGCATAGTGTATATTTTACAAAACATTAAGCCTGCTTGAAGGTTGACTAATGGCATGAATGAAGTCTGTGTTCTGTGCTGCAACAGAAATTCTGTGCACAGGGAGAAACAGTAAATGAAACCTTTCTATCCTTGTTTCCATGCAAGGAAATGTCACACTTGCAGACTTTCAGCCATTAGCCAGCAATACAATACCTCAGAAATAAGGTTCACAGAGACCATCCATAACCAAAATAAAATATTAATTTTATAAAATCATAAGGTACTTTTTTTTTTCACTTCTAATACAGAAAAGAATAAAGACAAAATGAGAATCCCATTAAATTCTCTGTTTAGCTGGTCAAAGAAACTATAACTGACTAATAATAATATCATCTACTGTAGCAATCTTTCAATATTTTGTCCACCAAGATTCAGAACAAGTTCTATAAACGGGCTTGGATATTGCAGCGAGATATATCCCAAATATGCGTTCTTTCTTCTATCATAATGCACACTGTACTAATGATTCTTACATTACATTGTATAATGCCACTGTAGATTCCTATTCCAAAAAAAAAATTAACAGTAGATGTCAAGGTAAATGCATTTCACATTTATGCTAGAGGTGATCTGCTTCATCTAATACCTGATTTTAGGATGTAATCAGACAAGTACCCATAATAAAATTTAAGTGTTTTCAAAAATTATTGCCACTACCTTCCTGCAATTCATGTGCTTATAGCATCAATATAAAACAAAATAAGTTTGCTTTTAAAAGCACTGGTTACGCAGAGGAAATGCTATATTTTAATTTGAGGATTAAAGTCATGTTATTCTCCACTGCACTAGTTACCATTTGCACAACAATTCAAAACAGCAGGTCTGCAGAGATGTTAATCAGAAATTTAAGGATCAATACAGTACCACTCCTGCATGTTGCTGGCATTTCAATGTGTGGGTCCTCTTTTTTGAATAACAAGATTGCTTTTGTCATGTTTCAAAAAGCTGTAAATTCCTATTACTAAATCAACTGATTTGCCAATGTAACAGCTTGGAGAAAGAAGCTGCTAGAAATCAGAGTTTATATCCCAGACTTAAGAGGTTGTATTCTGAGTCCTTTTCTGTCTTTACTTTCTACATCCATAGGCATAAATGGGCACCTATGTTAATTTTTGTTTCCACAATTCTCTAAAAATTGTAATGAGAAAGTATTTTTGGACACTGCACTCAACTCTTTTAAACTCTGTTAACTCAGCAAGTCACAAGAATCAGGAGCAGGGTTAGCTACGGTATCTGGCATCATTTTAGTTCTCCATCTGTCTCAGAAGACAAATGAATTGGGAGTTGAAAGTTCTCTTTCCACTTCGTGTTATCAATCAACTCAGATATAAACACAGTCTGTTTAAGAACATTATAAGTGCAATGGTTAACTGCACAGCTGATGCAGAAGGCAAATCCAACTTATTCCTGATTTTCCTTTATGTCCAAGAGCCATAGAAGTTTTTTATTCTGTTTTGCAAAAAAAACCCACAGGATCCTGTCACTGTCATTTGACAGTAGCCTATTTCTCCTTGTATGTGTGTGATTTCAGGTGTGTTAAATAATTTCCTTTTACATCCTCATGCTTTATCTACAACAATTCCAAATTTCAGTATGATAAAGAAAAAAACCTTCAAAAGGAGCCAATTCTCCTAAAGAAGGTAGGAAGGTGGAGAGAAAATAAAAACACAAGCAGTTCATATAGCGTCTGAAATACTTACAATATCTGACGTTTGTGCTGCATCACAGCTGTTCCTACATAGGGTAATGTATAATTTTTCTAGAGGAGGATTGTCAAGGCTGACTGCATTAACCTTGAAGTATTGTTCCCTTAGGTTATGAATTTCTGCAAATCCAAAGCATGAAGCAGTTTGGAAGAAAGGGAAAAATCCCAGAACTGTAAGCTGTGTTAGTAGTCAAGGAGACTGCTGTCTGACACTAGCTTTGACCAAACAGTATAAACAGAAATACAGCCTAGAACTAGAGAGCTCCATTACAATCTTGGCAGTTGAGTCATACACTTTGCATTAACAATCTCCAGGTACTAACTCCAATGTCAATTAATGCTCATGATCCACAGTCTTGAATGGGAATCAAACCAAGATAAAAATGAAACGTCTCTCCTAAAATCAGAAGTCAGAGGGGTATTTGAAAAATAGGTCTCTATTTATATGAGATATGAGGATATTGAAGCAAGATATGAGGAAATTGAAGCAAGAACAGTATTTATCTGGCACTTTCCCAGCTTTCCTGTAACTTCATGAGGAGTACAGAAGCAGCCCTAGAGAGTAAGACATCTCAGGAGTCTTTCTGCTTTTTTCAAGCTAAATACACATGGATCTGCTCAGTCTCTATTAGAGTCATTTAAAGGTGTTTAACCTGCTTATTAGTAGGTTTACCAAGTAAGCTACAATGCAACTAACTTCTGGAAGACTCCACTAATCTAATTTTTTGTTGGTGGTCATTTCATTGGGGTTTGGGGGACTGAGGGGGGTTTGGGGTATTAAAGAATGCTGCTGTACAAAAGCTCTCTCTCTTTCAGAGATTAAAGGAAAACTGTTCTCTGCTAAACCAGATAACTTCTGGCAAATCTACTTATAAAGTAGTGTGTTCTCATTTATCCCCACTATATAGTGTTATCCTTTTCCACCAAATTTTTCTGATAAAAAAAACAAGGCAAAAATGTTTGCAACCCCAAGCTCATTCTCAGAGTATTTCATGGAATCATGGAATCGTCAGAGTTGGAAGGGACCTCTAGAGATCATCTAGTCCAACTCCCCTGCCAAAGCAGGATTGCCGCCTTCTCCTCATAACACTGAAGGATTTCCCAATATCTGTATCAGAACAGCTGAATCAGTCTCTCTGGTGAGAACTGTGTGTTTAATTGTTTGTTGAGGTTTTTTCATGTTTATTCTCCCCTATGTGCCAACCAGTAGCACCTATTAATGAAAATTTTAGTCCATGGCACGTTGCAGTGCACCAGAATGCCACTTCTAAGCATGCCAGAAGTGTTGCTGGCCTTAAATAACTAAAGAGAGCTTTTACATGCAGACTTAAACACCTGAAAATTGGTATTTGGCAAGAGAATGTAATAAGGATTGTCTTTCAGAGACAGTTAATTTTGTCTTAAATCAGCTCCCTGTGTGTATACTCTTTTTCCAAATGTGTTCATTACACTTCAAAAAATGGATTAACTTAATTCACAGAAATGGACATAGCTAAGCAAGGATCCTTCAACAAGGTACACAGACAATAATCCTGAAAAAGGAAGAGGGAGAATAAAGGAACAGACCTGAGAGTGGTTCAAAAGCAAGAAAAAATAGATCAGACAGATTTTTCCACAGAAAAGGCTAGGGAGAGCTTGAAAAATAAATGTAAAGTGAAGCTTTGGCAAAGAGGATAACCACTGTGATTCCCTGGAGAAATGATGACCCGGACAGAGGATTGAGGGTGAAAGATACAGACAAGCAGGCAGAGGAGGTAGTGGCTTGAGGATGAGTGGCTAAGGAACTTGCTTCCCACCAAAAGCCTTATTTCCTCAGCTGCAGGGGATCGTGCAGTCATCGTGACAGTGGGGTAGGTTTCAGGAATAAAGAAACTTCTTGCGGTAAACAGTACAGCCAGGATTTGTCTGTTCTGACTTTCGTCATCAAGACCAAGCTGTTAATTAGATTTTCTACAGACGACTGGCAACTGTTCTAGGTCCTTGTTAGAGAGCTCTAGTATGCAGAAGGGCATTTGAGATGTAATTTGAATGTGAAGTGTCACAGAACACTAAATACTTTCCCAAATCAGGTTCCAGACTCTTCTATTCAGCATTCCAATAAACTGGAATATTTTTAACTTAATGCCTAAGTAAAATCGGAAGGGTGAAAATTGAGATGTCACCTCACAAAACTGGCGCATTTCAAATATGCATTGTTTACTGTAAGAAAGAGTGCCATAGAAAAGCCTATATAAAATTCATAAAAAATCCTATATAAAATTCAGTCTTTAAAGCAGAATCTATAAATATTGCACTGCAAACAAACTTAAAAATGGGAATGAGGAAAGTCCTCTACATAGCTTACTCAGTGCACTGTAACTGCCCACAAAGAGGAAGGGGGTAACATCATAGAATTAATCTTCAATTATTTCTTCAGCACATTTAGACTTCAGGACTGAGTTCCAGTTGTACAGATCATCAATTAAAAGACATTTCTAGTCTCACACTGATTTATGCAGTCTTGAAGTTGCTCAAAAGCTGTGTTCAGTTATAGTGTTCTACGTAATTCCCTGCCAGAAAAAAACAAAACAAAAACTTTCTCAGTTCATCCCTAACATCCCTTTGAATAATACAACATTTCTTATTCTTCTTCACTTTTCTTCATTAGAACTCCCTTTCTCTCTCACTCAACAATCACAATTGCATATTAAAAGTACAATTATCCCAAAAGCTCACATGCTGCGTACTTAAAAAAAATGGTTGATTTTTCATTTAAAAGACTGAAACAGCTACAAAATATTAAGAGTAAATTCCAACTCTCATCCTTTTTCTAAGTTGTTATTATACCCAGCACATTAACGACCAATGGTTTGCAGCTGTAGGACACCCCATTAAAGTCACTCAGATGATTTTTTTCTACCTGGTAATAATCACTACAGCCTCATTTCTCAGAAGTAACAAGGATTAAGGTACATCAGCAGCAGAGCTCACCTCTGCTGACTTGGTGTGACCTGCTAGCCACTAGTAATTAAAGAATGATGCCGTAATTCCTATGTATCACTCAGCCACCACATTTCTGTGCCCCAGTAAAACTCTTGTTTTGCTCACTAGATTATTTAGCAGCCTTGGGAATGGGAAGTGCAAAAAGCACACAATTCAACCAAAATTTGGTTTGCAATTCAACAAATGTATCTGTATTTTTAAGGAACCATGCTGAGACGCTTTTCCCCAATAACAATTGTTACAGTTCTGCATGCAATCTTACATTCGTTATGTCCACAATAATTTTGTCTCACCCAGAACTAAGTACAATAATTCACTCTAAAACATGAACTGCTTTCCCTCACAGATGTGATTTAAACGTAAAAGAGGAAAGTAATTTATTTATGTTTCTCACTGAAGAGGAGAACCACTTTTATCATCACCTACTGTTTAGATGGCTTAAACTTTTGGCAAATATTGCACAGACATTTAAAATTGATTTAGTGAGTTCCTAAATACATCAAATCAAAATGTAATAGGGTATGACATTTAATGTGGAAAACTCTGGTCAGGGAGAAATGAGTAACTGACCATGGAAAAGTTTAACAAGTAATGTGAAAGGACAGGTCTTTTATTAAGCTTTCCTTTTGGAAAGAAATTAACATCTCAGGAAAGCATGAGTATCTTAGAGGCCACACTTGCAGTAAAACTTTTGGAAAAATAATTTGTCCTCTAAAACTTAAGTGTTTAAACCATGTAGAAGCTGTTAAAAATATACCTTCCTTACTTTAACCTGTATGTGCTATGCTGAAATCACTGGCTGAGATCCTATCACCAATGTAACATGGGAGATCCATCCAACAGATCAGAAAGAGACATAAAAACATCAAATCTGGAAACCCAATTGACACACCAGGCTGTCTACTTGCTAGCTAGTCTAGCTTGATGGTCATTGGTGACCATACGCTGACATACACCTCCACATAAAATGTATGTCCTCTGCTCTCCCCAGTTGCTGCACCACAGACACATGAGCTCTTCAACCTCTGGAGGACTCACACCAGAGCACAGGAAAAGGGCTGTGAGAGAAGGAGCAGCAGAGAAACTTCTATGCACCAACTGCAACCCCCCTCGCTGCCTCACAGAAGGGGCCAAGTGTGACCTGTGGCAAAAACTAAGGAAATTTTACATTTAAAAACTCACCATTAATATTTCAGATTAAATCCATGAAACTTGCTGGCTATAAGGAGCATTTATTTTTTTGTCATAAAGCCCTGAGGCAGCTCAATAAGAAAAAGAACACTTTTGGGGCTTTGGAAACCAAATGGACAGCACTGAAGTACCCACTGGTTTGTAAAGGAAATCTTTAAAAGAAGTTGTTATTAAAAATAGTTCATTCAATTGATAAGTTCCCTTTTCTAGTTAGAAACTGACCAGTCACTAACCCTTTGATACCACACAGAAACAAAGAATTTGATAAGCAAATTAAAACACCAGGTTATTCAAAACCATCCCATTGTTCTTCACGGCAACAAAGTACTGCACCCATTATTATTTTTTTTGTCAAAGACCTTAAAAATAGTTGCAACTAGACACATCTGAAGTAGAGCAAAGATTATATTACATTATGCAGACATTTTTAGCAAGTAGATGTGTTTTTATGTTGCTGAATTTGTATGATAAGTATTTTTAAGCCTGTAGAAAATATTTATTTAGCATACAATAGGACTGGACTGCATCTTTATTGAAAATCGAAATACTAAACTTTACAGGAGAGTAATCTACTATTTTTCCATATTACTCTATTCAATAGCAACCCAAATTTGGACCCATCATTCTGAAAAACCTCCTTCTATTTTCGAATGATCATAAAATGCTATTATTAAGAAAATGTAGCGATCCAAAAAGCTCTTGCCTCAGGGAGTCTTGCATTCTTTTTGATCAGGGAAATTATTTTCTTATGTTTCTGTATAGTGAAGAGAATTTTAATAAAATCATGTCATTTTGTTGAAGGTTAAAGAGCTATCTATTGATGTATACAGTGCCTGGGCATCTTGCAACTGAATGCCTAGAATTTGTTCTTCAGCAATGTAAAGGTAAAATGACATTTTTAGGATGTAAAATCAAGTAAGACAATTAGTGGATAATAAAGGGTTTCTACACTCTTTATCTCAGCAGGCCCAGTCAGTAATGATCACTAATAAATCCCTTTCACTTTCGATGCTTGTAAAAGGCCTTCTTCATCATTTCTTTTTTGCAAAACAATTACCTATTTTTTCCACTCACTGTTTGAAATGTAGTTCAGGCCATCATCCCTAGGAATCTGATTTACAAAGTGCTTAAAGAATCATCAGAGATCAAATACTGTTAGGAATATAATCAAGGTAGTAGCAATTCAGCTTTCTTCCTTGTTTGAGAAAGCCATTTCAGAGCCAGAAAAATAAGTTTCCCTTATAGTTTCCCTTTCAAACTGAGGCTTGGATGCCAGGGGGGGTGAAATAATTAAAAAAGAAGAAAAAAGAATGACTTCTTTAAAGAATGGCTTCAAAAAAAAGGAATGACCGCAAATAAAAAATGATCCTGAAGTTTTAAAGTCAAACTCAGCAGCTGTTGTGTCTTTAATCTTTTTGTATGAAATGACATTAACTTATAATAAGGAATGCTCAAGAAAAAGATCATGAAGTCACTTGAAATGCACTTCAGCTTTCATAACAGAGACATCATCAAAAAAATGCATTGCTTTGCAGTNACCCACACAAAACACACAACACCATCACTAAACCATGTCTCCCAGCACCATGTCAACCTGTCTTTTGAACACTTCCAGGGATGGTGCCTCAACCACCTCCCTGGGCAGCCTGTTTCAATGCTTGATAACCCTAACCCTTTCAGTGAAAAAAATTTTCCTAATATCCAGCCTGAACCTCCCCTGGCGTAACTTGAGGCCATTTCCTCTAGTCCTGTCGCCCATGACTTGGGAGAAGAGACCGACCCCCAAGATTAATACCAAGATATTAATACCAAGAAAGGTATTAATATAAACATTTTTCAACAATTTCTCATAATTTTTAATTTGAAGCAATTTTAAACAATTCCAAAACCACACACAATTCATATCATTGAGTAATCTTTAACTTTTATTAAAATACATCACACATCAAACACAAAGTCAGTTATTATTGTAGCATTATGTAAACTACAAATAATTATGGTAATTAAAAAGGTAAAGGGTTATGAGCTGTTACATTTACAAAATGGGGAAGTAACACTATTTTTTCAGCCAGCAGACAAATAACAACTGAAAAACAGATAAAACTAGCCAAAGACATAGATATAAGACTAGACCAAAAAGTATTTGTGCACTAAAATGTTATCTTGCTTCCTTTATTCTTAACAGAACATCCATTGCTAGGCTACCAGCACCACTTCCACCTCTGATTTCAAGCTAATTGTGCTAAGGATAAAAGCATTCGGGGAGCAACTGTTTAAAAGACACCTGGTAGCTCCTTGCCTCACATAACCAAATTTCTAACTGAAGTGTTATTCGTGAACACAGTATTACAGTGCAGTCTTAAGGTTAACGTGCAAATAATTCTTAGAAAAGGACAGTTCCCTGTCTTTTAATAAACCCCAGGCTAGTCTGTTTTTCATCCCTCTAATTTCTTCAATATCAAAAGGAAATTAAATGTGGAAAACTATCAGTGTCTCATTTCCTAGGAATATTGGCTTCATCACAAGAGGTCTCAACACCAGAATGTTCTTTGGCTAAACTTCTGTTTGTTTGCAACTATAGTTATGGAGAGAAAAACTGAAAGGTCAAAACAGTTATAACTAAGGAAGTTATTATTTTCAGTTAGCTCCTCATAACAGACTGGGTGACCTTTCCTAACAAAACCACCATTAAGTTTACCTCATTGTAGGTCATTGATTTAATAAGTTAGAAGTAGGTACTTGGTCACTGTGTTTCAGCTGAGAAAAAAATACACTGCAGACAGTGAAGCTAGAACCAATAGCAATGTCCAACCTCTTTTGTATGACAGAAATACCATAACCAATGTTTTTGCTCTCAGACCTCTCCAATGAGAGATGCCAGTCAGCGAATTTCAGCTATATGGTTAACTAATTTTTACATAGACTACAGCTGAAATGCAGTGCATAAGCTCATACTTAATGTTTTTATCACAACTGGAATATGGTATTATTAAGACTGGCACCAGTCTTCAATTGCTTGCAGCTTTGTCAAACTTGCACATCCTGCTGAACTTTAAAAATCACACTTCGCAAAATTTCTGTCTGCATCAGATACGTTTTAGGAAGTTATTTGTCCCTCTGAATGATGCACTGCTGAAGCCAAAATAACATATGAAGCTTCAATATGAAGGAAAGTGCTAAACCTCTGTGAAGAGGACAGGGAAGCTAATAAGAATGAACAGACAGGAGGAACACCCGTGAAACTAAAGGTGATGGGGATGAAGGAAAAGAGGTTTTCCATTGTGAGTTGAGCTAACTGTAAATCAGTGGGACAAGAAAATAGGCCAGAGAGAAGACATAATCTACTTTGTGAAGAAATAGAGTGCAGATGTGAGAATATTGAAATCTGGGAAGCAAGAAGTAGGATCTGAACATGTTGGAAGCAATGGAACAGAAAAGGTCAGACAAAAGGAGGAACGTGTCAAAGAAGGTGCATGCAGCAGTCTAGTGCATCCAGTCAGAGCCTCCTCTTAAATCTCAGCACTTTGCTAGTGCCAGCAAATATGAATGAAACTGTGGGAAAATCACATCACTTACATTTATCAAAACATTTCTGAAAAGATATTTTAGTTGTATATGAGAAAAGAAAAAAAAAAACCTCTTGTTTCTTCTCCAAAAAAAGAACAGTATGGAAAAGGAAATGAAAAATTACATGATTGGACTTGCAAGTTTGAGTGGCTCCTAGACAAAAATCCTCTACATTTGACAAAAATATATTCTGCCTCCGTATGTTGTGAAACACCAAGTGAGAGAGGAAAATTCAGCTGTTTTTTTTTTTTTCATTAACATCATAGAATTGTAATACAATTGTAATTCTATGATTCAAGCTGACAAGATTAATAAAAATGTCAAGGAGGTTATTGCTACAGTAACATCCTCACTGTGGCTACTCAGTTTTTATCTTTTTTGTGTTTTGTTCTTCTTTCAACAATATGTTCTCAGAAGCGGCATTGTGTCTGTTACCATGGGAAATAAAATTGTTTTCAGCAATTTATTTACCTACCCACCCCCTTTATTAGTTGTCTAACTATATTTTCTCTCGACCTCATATATCTTAAGTAGTGTAGAATCTTCTTTGTGAATGTGGCCACTCTAGCTCATATTGTTGATGATCTATTTTCCATCAAAGGTAGGTGAAGATGAGAATTTGTTGAATGCATCCAAATCATCAGAGCTTACTGACTGAAAATGAAGCAAACATAGCTAGTTGTGTAAGTGATAGGGTCTGTATGGATCTTTTTCTGTTATGACAGGAACGACTGAGGATCAAAACTTAAAAGCTGGGTGAGAAAACCAGGCAATTATATAGAGTTTTACAATTGTAGTACCTGAAGATGTTCATGATCTCTCAAAATAGAGTGTACTGTTAAATGGATATATTTAACAGCCTTATTTTCCTTCTTTTGTTATGCGACAGTACATTCTGTATCTCAGAAACAGTGAAACAGTATTTGGAGTTTGTTTCTGGTTTTGATAACCCTAGAGGGATTGTTTTGTGTTTCAGCATCATCTTGGTTAAAGTCTGTAATGATTACAAAATCATTATGAATAGTAACCCTCTAGAGACTCAGTAAGACATTCTATTGCAATACTTTGAAGCCAAACTTTGAAATTGCCATACCAGATAAACCCGTATTTCTAAAATGCAGCTGACAATATTAGCAAAGTATCTTTGCCTCCTGTGTACAGTTAAGAGTTGAATACCCACAGAGATAAAGAGTATCTTTCTTTTTTCTCTATAGTGATTTTATTATTTGGAGCATACGTGCAGCCACATTACTATCCTACAAACCACAAACAAAGGAATAAGAAGTACCTTCTTGTCCAGTAAGCTTAATTCTCTGTTGTCAAGGCAAAACATGAGAATTTTTTTTCTTCATTAACTAATCAAGTTTAGTCTTAAAAGTGATTCAGCATGTACCTCTTCTTCTCTTATCAGAAAGAACATCATCAGTCCCTCCTCTCAAATAGCTGGTAACCATTTTCAGTTTCCAGGCTAAAATTATTCATGATCACACAGATCAGTGAGGGCTATAAAGCTGTCTGAGAAACTGAATTAAAACTTGGGATATTTTCTTATCCTGAACTCTGAGATGCTTCTACAACACTTACCTCCGACATTATTAAGATTTGCACTAACCAGCATGTACCTATCAAAACTGCATTCACAAATGACAGAAGCATAACCATATCTTCAGGTTCTCCATCCCTCTAAACCTTTCCTGAACCTGTTCCAATTTTAATTCTTTCTTTCAGTATTCCAGATGAGGTCTCCTACCAGTGCCCTACATTAATACTTTGTCATTTCTCCTGGAAACAACTTTCCTGATATAACCTACACTCACTATTACATTTTGCAAAGACAGATCACGTGGGCAATTCAGACTCAATATGTAATTGAATAAATGCACACTGATTTTTATGCCTTTAGTTATTTCCAAATTATAAGCTTCTTGCTTCTAGTAAAAATTCTCCTTGTCTCCTTATGATTGACCTTGGATTTCATACTATTCCATTTCATCTAATTTCTAATACCTTGTTCCTCAAAACCATCCAATTCATCATGTCTAAAATCCAGACCCTTTCTTTATACATGATCTTTCTAACTTTATTGAATCAACAAGTTTAATTAACCTATTTCTAATTTTCTTTTTCTCCCTAGTATGGTCAGCCTGCAGTTCCTAAGGAATTCCACTTGCAAGTTATGTTCAAATCTGCCACGCGCTCTTTTCAGTAGATATCACATCTTCTCACCTGCACCCACTAAAACAAGATTCCTAACAGTCTTCATGTCATCAAGCTTGAACTAAGATTTTTGCTTTGTGATATCACATGATATCGAGTTATTGAAATCTTTGTGATACAGATCTACCACATTTCTTTCCTCCAGATAATCAGTTATATTTCAACAGATGACAGATTAGTCTCATATAATCTACATTTGTGTGTATTTAATCAGTTTGCTACTGTTTCTCTTCCGTCTTATATTATACTGAATTGCTCCAATTCCATTCCCTGCACTGTTCTTGCTTAAATATAGTTATCATATTTTTTATTTTCCATTCATTCATCACCACCTGTGATAGGATCTAAATGTAGCTACAAGAAGAACTATAATTTCACATGCTAGTAAATAATACATTTGTGCAAAACATAACTCATTAGCTAATAAATTTGAATGTCTGGCAAATGCATTTTTTAAGTGATTTCCTGCCACAGACTCACATTTCAATACTTGAAACTAAAGGTTAGGGATTTGACTAAGAATCAATGGAACATATTTAAATTGTTAAGAATGTTGAGGTAGCAGATTAGCATCCATTTTTTTCCAAGCTGATTAAAATAAATTATTCCTAACAAATATTGGGCCTTGCTGTAATTAGCATAAACTGAAGACTTACAGCGGTTTCATAACTAACACATATGCTAGCGTCACATGCAGAAACAAGGAAAAACTCCTTCATACATATTTACCTGGAAGATCGTAGTTTGTTTAACACATTTCATGGCATAATATGCTGCTCTCAATATCTTATGCAAAAACTAAGAACAGAAATTTCTAAATCTGCATCACTGAATACTACATACACTCAGATCATCCAAGCAGGTGACTTAATTTCTTATTCAGATTTGTACTCATATCACCCATACTGTTTTCAGTGCTAGTAAGGCCTAAGGTCAAGCAGTACTTAAAAGGTGAAGACTAGTGCTTCATGTGGCACATCAGCAAGGCAGGCTTAAATATCAAGAAACATAACAAACTTAACCATGATGTATGTTTCTCATAGTCACTCATCTGAAGAAGGTCTCAGTTGCACTTGTAGTTAGCTGCTTGCAATTAAGCCATGGAGTAATGGTGTGGTTAAGAGCATGGCGAAACAGGCAGTTTATCCCAGGCTCAATACTCAAAATATCTGTGGTTTGACCAGTGGAACTCCATGTAAAAGACAGATGTGAGAGTCTTCCCTTCTTCCCAAGGTTTCTGGTAAGTGAAAGCTCTCTGCCCTGCCAGTCCAGACAACAGTATTTTATAAAACTTCCGTGTGTTGTGCAAATTGCATATATGTAGTAAAGTAAAAAAAAAAAATAAAATGCACTGGCTGAGACACCGTATGGGAGCTGTCATCTGACTCAGCTTCATCTCTGCCTTGACAGATCCTTATCTATGCAGAGATAACTTGGGGGGGAGCTGCAAAAACATCTGAGCCCAGGGTTGTCTCAAGATTGCATCACAATAAGAACCAAAGCCCAAATGGAGCCTTGAATACTCCCTTAACAAAAAAAATGGTGGGAGTTCCATCCCACCACTAGTTGATGACTTTGAGTGCTAGACATCACAAAATTAACAACAGAAACTAAGGAGCCATCACACCACCAAAGATAAATATTCCAGATAGTGGAATCCACTCAGGCATAATCCTGCACCCTCATTGAATCAGGAAATATAAACCTTAAGGTTTAGGGAGAAAAATGGGGAGTCTTCCAACGTTACANGGCTTCAGGAGGAAGGGAAGGGCTCAGGGGTTCGGCACCAGGGCAAGGAGTTGTCTGGATCACCACCATTAAGGAAGAGCCCGCTACGCAGCAAACTTTTCTAATTTATATTGAATGTGACGTTCATGGTATGAAATAATCCTGTTGGCCAGCCTGGGTCAAGTGCCCAGGCCTTGCTCCTCCTTGTCCCTGCACCTGGCAAGGCTCGAAAACACTAAGACCTTGAATCCCACAGAGCCTGGCTGGCTATAAAGTAAATATTATCACAAATTCAGACACTAGAGTCTTCTAGAAGTGCAATTCTCCCCAGCATCGGAACAAAAGTTAGTCCTGTGCCTCTCAACCCAGGACGGAAACATACATATGCTATAATGGCATGCCATTAAGATCATGATTAGTGCACCTTTTTAAGATACTCTTATCTAGTGTGCTTGTAGATTGTGTTGTTATTTGTAGGTTGTAATAGTGTATTCTGCGAATTGCTTTTAAATTACAATAGGGCATTGTACCAGTAGAACCTGCAATAGTGGCATATTGGACCTGTGAGTGAAGTCCAAATAAATTGTTAATTTGAACTTCTCAGTGAAGTCCTTTTCCTTTCTGCTACAGAGACACAAACCAGACTGCAGCTTGAAGTAAAGGAATGGCAAAGGGCTACTGAACTTATAATTTTGACTTTCAATTGTGAAGATCAGCTTGTATACCTCTGCCTTTTTTCTCTTCCCTTGTGTCCCTTTCCCTATTTTAGATGTGAGAAAAATGTATCAGGCCTTTTTTTTTTTTTCACTGAAAGCAAAGATATCTCTGCTTGAACCACTGAGAAGGAATATGTCAGTGATGGCAATGAGAAGTACAACTTCCCAGATGGAAAAGCTCGAGTGACATGAGTCAGTTTACCTCTTTGATACACAATAAAAAAGTCCTTAGAAATAGTCCATGTAGCTCCAGAGCCTGTTTCAAGCTTTTCTGACTTTTCTCTAATATCAAGGTCAGCACTGCATTTTTCATTCCACAAAACCCATTCCCAGCCTGAATGAACACTGAAGGGTTTTATGTCCTGCAGTATCATCCTGATTTATCCACTAGAGACTTCTTTTCTCTCTTATCTAGGCTCAACCTGGCAACATGACTAAGCACTGTATTTATGAATTTGCATAAATATGCAAGACCTTTTATCTCTAGGGTTTGTGGTGAGTGTCCATGAAGGCACTGGGCCTCTTGACATCCGACTGTGAGGTCTGATGATTTAGCCAAGTTTGAAGTAACCACCCCCATCCTAGAGACTGATGATGTACAGCAGAGCTCCAGGTGATGTTGGCTTTGCTGCGGTTCTGGCCTTGATGGGGGTCTGTGCTGACCCACATGTACTTTTACATTACAGATGGCTTAACACAGTATCACAGGACTAGTGTAATCTGAATGACGAAGCTTTGTAAAAATTATACTGATCTAAACTATTGCAGTTGTGGATGTCACATCCCTGGAAGTGTTTAAGGCCAGGCTGGATGGGGCTTTGAGCGACCTGTTCTAGTGGGAGGTGTCCCCCTCCCAGCAGGGGGGTTGGAACTCAACGGTCTCTAAGGTCTCTTCCAATTTCAACCATTCTATGATTTACCAAAGGCAAAAGTAACATTGATTGTGTCCATTTTTCACAAGGGTTAGAGTCTGAAACTTATGGATTTTGAATTCACCTCAAAGTGACTAAAGCTAGCTTGCCGTACTGTACTGAGATTCAGCAGCAGCTTTTCTTTTAGCTTTAATGCAATATATGAGGGAAGGAGTATTCTGTGTATAAGCTTAGCATTATCTCTTAGAGAAGTTTTGAAGACTGAGTAAAATTATCCAACTGTAAAATTTTGCTTTGATAGTTTGACAAGAAAATTCCATTCCCATTGATAAGGGAAGACTGAAATATGAAAGAAATGTTGGACCTCATTGTGAGACGACACAAATAAATACAAGGTCCCAATATTGCTGTTGAAAATACCAAAGTGATGTAAATACTGCCATAAAAAACACCAGGCCTTGAGTCAAAATCTCTGCCATCAAAACAAGGTCAGATATGATTCAACTGGTCAAAGTGTTATTTTGGGTTGATTGTCCAGCAATCAGCTTTTGGCAAGTATTACATAATGCAAATAAATCAACAAGTAAATAAAATAAATCATTAATTTGAAGAGCAGAGAACTGCTAGTATATTTATTTTGTCTTATTATCATAAGATCCACTCTCTCTTTTACAATTATCTTCCTAACACTGAAAAAAAATTGCTATCACAATATTCAACTCTTTTCCATGATAAAGAACAGGAATTAGCAAGGGAGAACAGAGGGACAAATCTGACAGGCTGAATACAACTCAAAAACTTCTTAGCCTTGAGAGTGGATGATCAATAACAACCTAATCTATTTCTGCAACACTGGCTGATATCAAATTACTTTCCATTCATTAGAATAATTTATTCTCTTCACTTTAGTGACCATCTAGAAAATACAACATACATGGATTTTCACTGGATATTCATCAGGAGAAAGCAGTGATATTATAAAAGAGATGAGTTGAATGACTTCTAGGTGTCTTTTTTTCTTTCTTTATGTTACATTATAGATTAATTTCTTATTTCATGCTCTGAACAACCTATAAATTCACTTCCCAGGAAGATTCATCTGTGATTTGTTTTATATTCTAACACTAGCACTAGTGGTCGGCACACGCCTTTCATTTCCTGAAGAATTTTATGCCCCACTCCAGATTTGTACTTCCCACCCAGCAGCGATGCTTGCTTATGACCAGAAATGCATTACCTCATTTTCCAGTAAATGAAGGTCCTGTATAGTCAGGTAAGAGAAGATGGAGGATTGGGTGTAAGAAATAGAAGAAAAACAGGATGGCAGGCACCAACTAATTATTAAGACTGCAATAAATGTGCATACATACCTTTTCTAAGGAACGTGGATGCCAGGAAAGACAAAGTTGCTGGAAACTTCATAGCCAGCAGGATAAAGGCCAAGCACTTTTTTATGTGTCAGGCAGCACATCCATTTATAGTGAGTTTGACACTGCACTGTTTGAATAGGGGTTTATGTCACAGATAAATATTCCATGTTTGTAGTATGAGGTAGCCTATAAAGAGAGATTTATTTCCTCTTTCAGTGAAAAATGGCCAACTAAAGCCCATCATTCACCATTTAAATGGCCACCAGCCAGTGACTAACAGCTAGCCCATTTGATCACAGAGTTGTAGCTTACTGATATGCAGTCATATTTCATGGCAGCTGTTGACTGAGAAATGGAAAGAAAATGCAGGGCTCACAAGAGGGCTTTTGACAGTAGCTGCCATGAAATGTTTTCATTTGTCACTGTGACAGTGAACAACAAGATACTGACTGAAGAAGAGGGCATGAAGACGCAGCTGTCTTCAGCTAACTTTCACTGAGCCTTGATACAGAGACACATAAACACACTTGAGGTTACTTAAATTTTTCTCGTTATCCTCAATAACATTATTAACCTTTTATATTTTAGGCATAATATACAGCTAACTGTGTACCACTGATATTGCAGGCATGCATAACAGCAATGGATGAAGTCCCAATTTCATTAAAATCTGTCTAAATCTAAAGGATTCATTTATTTTTTTAAACATAATTTTTCTTATAAGTTTTGACTTAATTATTTCCCTTGGACAACAAAATTTTCCATACTATTTCCCCGGTTTTCCCTCCTATTTTGAGACATCTCGCAAGCTGCTTATTTAAGAAAAAAATAAAATAAATTCATTTTGTCTTTCTAAAGAAGTATCTTTCCCATTCAGGTTCAACAATGCTTTTTTTCTACACCTGAAGTCATTCCTAATGCAATTTATTATCCAGATAATGCTTAAATCAATGAAATAATCATGAAAGCACTAACGTTAACCAGATATAATAAGCCTATGGACTTAAACATGAGAAAACAACTCTATTATCTCTTAAGTATTGCTCGGTTAGCATCATGCTGACAGCAGCATAATATTTATAAACTATTTTACTTGCTCCTTCCATTACCCTTTGTATTAGGCAAAACATACAGCTATTGTAACCCTTACATTTTCAGTAATATATGCTATTGGAAACACAGGTCAAGGTAGGAATAGTCAAGCCTTACTTCTGGAAAAAAAAAGAAAATCCAAAAAACCCAACATGATTAATAAGCCATTCTTGTCCCATAAAATTACAAATAACAGTATACTTTATTTCCATGAAGACATTTGCTCATTGACTCCAACTGAAGAAAAAACAAAAAGGATTTATCTCCATTAATCTACCATTAAAAGCAAACCCTAGCCTATCTACCTACCTTTTTTTTTTCTTTTTAAACTTTTTCCCCAGATAAGACATGATCCTTTTCTAAAAGTGATGGTCATGCCTTATAAACATTCATTGCTATGTCACTGGTCCTCCTGAAAGCTTAGAAACACCGTTCTTTTTTTTTCCCTGAGAAACAGTCAAAAATGCCATATATAAGCCTGGTAAAAGTCCTAATAGAGAAAAACAGTTATATGCAGAGTCCCGAGGAAGAAAGGAGGAAATCAGTTGAGGTGGTTGTGATGACACAAAAGGGAAATGAATAAGATTAATAATGAATAAGCAGGTCTGAAACATGTAGTAGAGTTTTGTTTACAAAGTTTGAGGAAATTTCAGTTTTAAAAAATTAAATTAAAAGGAAGTTGTCACTAATCTTTATAATTGCAAAGATACATGAACATCTGAGCCAAATGAGTATGCCCAAATGTGCCTAGGATTAATATTCACCCTAATCTATAATAAAGCTTGCAGACACAAAAGCCAAAAATCAAACTGAAGCCTGTTGAAGAGAGGTAGTTTGGAGGAGCTGAGGCTTCTTTCAGCTGGGGTCTTCTTTGGCAAGGGTGGATTACCAGGGGTGGTACGTCATCTTGTGCACTACAACAGCCATTACTAACACAGAGTTACTGAAGAACAGGGGTTGTGAAGGTTGTCTGAACAGTTAGCTGAGCACGGCCATAGCCAGAGGGTGAAGAACAGAGCTCTAACAGCAGTAGCTACCTGAGTTCGAGTGGCCAGAGACCTCTTAGTGCAACTGGTACCTTGGCCGAAAGGTCGTGCTAGTCAGAGGATATGGGACCTGACAATCACAAACTCTTGAGTGAGACCTTGCCTTGTAGATCACCTATAGAGAAGGATTTTAAATAACTATAGACATACTTTGGGAGCAGCATATTTAGTTAATATTCATTAACCTGTTTATCTTACTGTTAAATTTATTGAAAGGGAAAAAGGAAAGACACCTATCAAGCCATTTGATTTCCCTCTTGGAGGTGGGGATGGGGGAAGATTGTCTCACTAATATCTCACAATTTTTCAGCTTTCCCAAGGATGTTGATTAGGAGCGCAAAATGGTGTTTATTAGAGACCTCCAAAATCTGTACCTGTCCCATGTTGTTCCCAGTTAAGTCTTGGCAGAAAGGTAATATAAACAAACTCCCCATTTTCATGTTCCTGAACCTACAGCTCTGTCTTTCTTGAAGTACTCCATAAACCGCAAGTTATCATTTTCCACATGACAGAAATGCTGTGGATAGAAAAGAGACTGAGTAGAGCATACTGTAGTGAACAATATCCACTATTGTTCTGCATGTCAGCAGTTTCAGGAGACTGCTCACATAGTCATGGTCCTAACTTCAACTTCAGGCTAAAAAACAACAACATCTCACATTTGGTATAAAATCAAGCATTCTTCTTAATAAAGAAGATTATCACAGACAATATCACAGATCTCAAAATATCATATTAATAATATTTTGCTGTGTATATGTTCTTCTCCTGAACTCACCCAACAGATTTCAAATCTTGCTCCCTGGTGGTTGATCTTCTCAAGAAGTGGAGGAACAAGATACTCTAAGGAGCTGACCCTGAGACAGATCAACATACAAGTGCCTAAAGTGTTGCATGTCACTGGCCTAACCAACTTTTCAAGTTGTCATCATTACTCTGCCAATGAAAAATGTGGTCATTTCTATCTATTCATACACTTGCACTTCATGTTCCCATTTCCTCAAATGAGTCTACTGTCTATCTCCTGCACCTACCTCTCCCACAGGTTCATCAAAATCACTTTTGTTCTGCACTCTTCATTTCCTTGGGTCATTCACTGTATTAGAGTAGCTTTCCATTCCAAATGGGGAGAATATGGGGAATAATTTCTCCATTTCAATAAACACTTCAGAGAAAGCAATTTTAGACTAAAAATTGCCCCCAGGAGCACAGACCACTTTTCCTTCAAATAAAATCTGGTTTAGTAAGGGGACTGGAATTATCTTTAATAACTTTATTTAGTAGCTGATATATTGGGAGGAGAGGAGAAAAAAAAGTTATGTGATCAACTTCTAAATATAACTGTATCTTGATTTTCACTTATCTTCCTTCCATAAAGAAACTGGGCTTGGCGCCAGCTTTACTGTGTGAAATTACTTTTCTTCACATTCAGCAAAAGCTCTCTTGACACAGAGTCCCAGAAGAATACAATATGAATTCAGCCTTCCTCAGCTATGTTACTCATAACCTGCGGGCATTTTCTTTTAAATAGTGTCAAAATCCAATAACTCTAATAAAAGGTGTAAATTCCCACTACAAAATAATGTGAAGTTTAAAACACACACACACAAAAGACCCAGCCAATGATACTATAGTGTAAGTTATGATCCAATACCCAGAGTCTGTGATTAGTCAACATCTTTGTGTGGCTATGGTGCTTTTCTCAGTTAAGGTTATGCCATCAAAAGCACAGATAACTCTGCAATTTCTCATCCTCAGGTTAAACGCAGATATATTTGAACAGAGAACTGTGACCTGGCCTACTGAAATATCATTTAAAAAAAAAGTCAAATTCAAAACAGTCACAGGGCTTCGTGCTGCCGAAGTGGCCGAACATAACCACTTAACTCCACTGAGCAGTCAATGGTCTGATTCAGAAGCTGCATTCCCAGCAAGCAGCTTGAATGACAAGCCATTGCATTGCTGATCAAGAGCCTGACTATGCCAACAAAGTCTATTCTTATGTTTCCCATTGTCAAGGCACTGTGGGCTCGGTAGTTACCTGGGACAGGGAGCACCAGGGGCTCCCCAGGGTGGGTGATGGCAGGACTTGGCAGCCAGGACCATCCCGTCGCCCCAGCCAGGAGCACGGCAACCAGAGGCACCGGGGCAGCCCCAGCATCGGGCACCTCGCCAGGGATGGGATGACCATCTGCCCACAGGCCAGTGAGCCCATCAGGCACAGGCAGGACTGCAAAGCAGCTGCAAGGGGAAGCAAGAGTTTATTCTTAAAAGCAGCACCCACCGGAAGGAGAGGCAGCCCCTGCTGAGGCTTCTTCTTGCTTTCTTCACAGCAGCTCTCAGTTGGCCAGCCTTGAACATAGCCAGGAAAGTCCCAAGTGGGAGAAGAGCACCCAGGACCCCGACACTCAGAGTTGTAGAATTCTCCTCTCCTTCTCTGGCAAACACAAACAATGCTACACTGCAAAACAAGTCACATCGCCACTGGCTTCAGGAGAATGTTACTGGTTTACAACAGCCCCAGGGCCAGCCCGTAAGCAAATTAAGAATCCTTTTCAGCAATTTCTTGTTACCACTTGTCTCTCCTTTATTTTTACGGATATTTATTAGATCTTAAGTGTCAAGTTTTACCTTTATTGGCTGGAAGGCATGTGAAAGAATTCCCATTCTGCCCTTTGAAATTGTGACCTTAGCTTCTCTTTAAGTGTTAGCTTTAAGTGTTTTCCACAATTGTATTTGCACTCACACATGAATTTGCTAACATCTTGTTGCAAGTAATGCAATCATAAACTTAGTTTGACTTTATCAGAAAGGACACAAAAATGGATTCTTTTCCTGCTGTATAAGCTGTGGAAAGATTTCCTTCAATTAGTACAAGTTATTTTTACTCCTGCTCTACAGTAGGAGTGCTGCTTCATTTAACTATACAAAAATCTTTAGTTTAAATAATTCTTCTGCAAAAAGGAATAGAGTTATCTTTAACACCTTGTTCATATTAATGTTTGTACTGGGTTTTTTTCCAATATTTCCCATGCAAATTTCAAAATGAAAACTAAAAATTAATGAAAACTGATACGTTTCTATAACATATTTTATCCTAAGGAGCTGGAAATAATTAAAATTTACCAGCAGTGTACATACAATTCACAACACAGAAGTGTAGTCTCTACTTCTGTGATGACTAATACCAGAAAGACAAGAATTGTATTTGATTTTGTCAGTGGGTTGTAAAATACATAGAAGGCCATATACTTGTCATGCTTATGAAGTGAGGTGTTTAGGAAATTAATGATTTTAAGGGCTGCTTCTTTTTTTTTTTCTAACAATACATATAAATAGAGCAGATGAACAAGCAGAGATGATTTTATATTAACATACTGATATCCTTAGACTTTATAACGCTGTGATGAAGCTGAGCAAGTACTCTTGCTTTTATAAAACGACATCTGTTTAAGTAGGCTATATTTTCAATTGCTAGTTAGATACCTTCTCTATGTAACATAGTCCACTCAACTTTTCTGTGACAACTGCCCACTGTATATCCATGGCATCCTCAGGCTATCTTCTTCCCTTACTCTCTTGCTTAAATCAGCCTATATTCTTAAATGTATGAAATTAATTAACAGTTACTGGACTTCAGACAGGACACAGAGCATGTTGCAGATGACACCGTCCAGAAGCGTCATTGTTCTTTTCTCATTCTTTATGGGTTTCCCAGATTTCTGCCTCTATTCCTTTGGTTGCATCATAACAGAATATAATTGCTTTTTTCCCTTTGGCTTTTTTAAAAATTGTTTTATTAAACAACTATTTTATAAGGAATTGCATATAACACAACTGCTAGCAGTATCAAAGCCTATTTTCACTTGCTTCATTCACAAGAAAGTAATTCATAAGAAAGGTAGACCTGAGGTACCTGAGCCATGGAGTGAGACATTTTCAGAAGCATAACTTGTTGGGGTTTTTTCAATACAGAAATTACTATAAATTCCTCATTTACTTTTGTGCCTGTCATGCCTCCCAATCATATGTATTAGCTTCTCACCAGAAGCCAGGGGCAATTTGACAAAACTGGATAGCTCTTTGATCTTCATACCATACAATGATAAACTTCTTTTAGCTGGGATTAAAATCCTCATGTTTAAAATGCTGCTGTTTCAGTCATGCTCACCCAGTTTCCCTCTAGCTTCCTAGAAAGAGAAACTTGGTCACAGTTTACCAGAAAAATCATAAGGTAGCAATGTATTTTTGCAGTACAGAGCCATAGAAAATATTTAAATTGTCCCACCGATAAGTACAACTTCAAAACAGATTTAAGATCTTCATTCATGCAAAAGCTGGATATTTGGATCACGGTGCCAGTTCATGTTATCTCAGCACCAAACCTCTTGTTTGGAGACTGCAAATGTGTCTTCCATTTGAGACCAGGCAAGGGCCATGTTTCTTGCCACTAACACACCATACTTCAAACTTCTTGAACTTTACCCTTAGAAAATTAAGCAACAGTCATGACCCATCCACAGCTGCCTAACTTCAGTTTATACTCTTGCTTTGCTTGCTGTTTTAAAAATTTGCCTTATTATTGGTATCATTATCAGTGGTGGTAAGAAAAAAAACTCAAGCAAGTACTTCATCCTCAGTAATTACCTACATAGAGATGTAAGATCCAGTCAACAGCAAATTGAAATTGTTTCACTAGACTAAGCTCTGTAAAATAATATTTATTCAAACACTGTACTCTGTGTTGGCCACATGTTCCAAGACACCCACATCTGTGTATGAATAAAAACATCACTTTGACAAAAGACACTTTGAAATAGCAGGACTAAAAAGCTAATATAACTGTAAGGAATAGTGCAAAGCCCTATTTAATGTTAACTACAGTTAATATAGTGAAAGTTTAATTCTAACTACATAATTTAAAAATATTTATTACTGCCCATGATTTCTTTTATGTTTATACACAGTCTATTAGGGAATGATATAATTTTTATTATTTTTTGCTGTAGTGTTTGTGTTTCACTCATACAATTTGCTTAATTTTTGGTGTTATATGAGTAGTGAAAAGTGTGAATATGTCATTTTTAAAAGGTCTAGCTAAACGTATACTCTACTCTTTGGGGGAATTAAAGATTTTTGCTTAAGCCTCAGCTAAAGCTTCTTTTTTTCCGCACTAGTGTATAGAGCAATACGAGAGCATAATCTCCATCACAGTCAAAAGCATGACACTCTTAATACTGACAGAAGTACTTTTCTTTAGCTTCAACAACTCAACCAAATGACAGAGGCAGAATTTCTTAACATCTGAGTCAAAGACAGGATATTCAGAGCAGTCAGCCTGGGTGTTCTGGATGTGTGAACATGCACCTGTGTTATGAGGAGAAATGTTAAATCAGGGACTTAATGCTTATAGAGGGATTTCATTCACTTAGGTTAGCTTGTTGAACTAGATATATGTAAGCTCTGAGGTTAATAAATCTTGAAACAGAGCTCCACATAACTCAATAGACAACACTGTGCCTGTTAAAGCTGTGTAAGCAATTTCTTCAATACATAGCATGCTTTTCCATTTTAGTCTTTTTAATTACAAGTGAATGAAGTTGGTCATTCTTTATTGTTTGTTACTGTTTCCAATTGTAACTGATTATATCTCTATCTTTCTGAAGTGAGGGTGCAGCTCTCAGAGGTACATGAGCCTCCATATTTTGGCTTTAAATCTGCATAGCCCAAACCATCAGAAAATCAGCCACCCCCCTTTTCTGGTGTAGTGATAGCAACCACTGGTGGGACTCAAGCATATATACCCTCATTCAATGCCTTTTCCTTGATGCAGTAAACATGCAAAATACTCTTGTTTTTCTTCTTCAGAATCTCTATCATTTAATTCCTTCTATCCTAGAAGATAAATACATACCAACACTTTTACCCTAGTCATGCTAGTTTCTTCATATTCTACTGATGCTGAGCAGTGAAAAGATGAAACCTTACAAAAAACAAGTAAATATGGGTCAGCTCTGATGAAATCAAAGCATCAATACATAAGGAAAAGTATTAGGCTACTGAAGAGTAAAGTCAACTTGTGAGAACTATTTCCTCCCACTCTGCCTTGATTTAAAGAGTGTATAATTTCTCAGTCTCTCTCCCACCCTTTACTTGCTTTTTGCTACATCAGAGCAATCTAAGCAAGATTAAGTCTGTTGGGTTTTTTTGCTGCTATACCTATGAAGGTTTTCCTGTGATTAGTCTATAAGACAAACTGCATGTTTCCACCAACCTTGTACTAAAAAGGAATCAATGCAGCTCTTTCACATTTTTAATAAAACCACTCACGTAGTTGCTCACATACATGATACCTAATCAACCACTGCATTTGATACTCAACCACAGCACTAATCACCAGCTTTTTAAAATCCCTATCTCACTGATTATTTAATAATTAGTAATGCTCATGATAGCTTAATGCATATGTTATAAAGCATTAGTAACATAACTATTCCAAATCATGCCTTCCTCATTGTGACAATTGAGGCCATCATTATGAATAAACACTCAGCATGTCTATCAATGTTCAGCAGCACAGACCCCAAGAGGCACATGTCAGCAGCATCTGATTTTCATTACCACACACACCCTTACTCACTTAGTTTGTTGCACTTGCATCTAAGACTTTGAATTTGCAAACATGCCTTTCCCACTGCGCATTCATTGCCTTTTGCTTGTCACTTCAGCCTTGGTTGGTAACCCTCAGCACTAGATAATTGATTACTCTCTTCACTATCTCTTTGTGCAAAGAGTTATACTAAATCGAAACTGCCACCTTTAAATTATTGTGCAGCCTTCACACTTAGGTATTAGCAGTATGTTAAAGTGCTATCTCCAATCTATACTATAAAGTTCATTGTTTTAATTAAAATGTTCTCTGTACACTCTAAAGGAGATGATCATTGCTTTCCCCTTGCTGCTTACTTATGAGTCATAAAAGTTTCTAATCCCATATGAATTTTGGAATGAATTCATATAATATTACTTGCTCTGTGTTACCATGACTTCATGTATGTACAGGTATGGACATGGATATATAATATGCCATAATTTAATTTTCCAGATGGGACATCAACAGAATGTGTCACCAATATGTCCTGGCATTACAGTGACCATAATGATTTTTCACCCTATCTTTCTACCTTTATTGTTTTATTGCTCTTCCTGGAAATCACTGGTTGACCATCCTGAGTTAAAAAAAAACAACAACCAACCAACCAAACAAACAAAACCAAAAACAAAACCTGTGATCAGAATTTAGAAGGATTATTAGTGGTAGTCAGGACTATTTAATACCCAAATAAGAATCAAGTACCAAAATGTCTGATGCAACCTTAGTAGAGGAAGGAGACACATTTCATCACTAAGGACTCTTATCTCACTGTCCAAAATGATCCATGTAAACTCTAGTTAGTTTTTTACATGGATGTTTGGCTACACAGTCTAAAAAAGAAAGAGGGATTACACATCTATAGTAGGTTAAGAGTCCGTCTGTAGCAGCGAGTCCATCAGGATTAGCCACATATGCTTACTGTCAACTGCCGCTTTTTACCATAGAACTTGAGCAGTAACGGTCCACACTACACCAGTCCAAACCCTTACCTCTCATTATTTTGAATGTTAAGGTTGTAAACATTAGCATAACACAAAGACATCTGCTAAAAGATTTATTTTTTTTTTTTCCAGAAGATATCAATTGCATACATATAAGAGACCTGGCTAATGTACACATTTTAGTCTGGCTGTTATTCCTTATCTATTTTTAAGCACTTGTGTCTTTTTCCACTCACTAACTTTCTAATAGTACATTGTACCAGAACCACAAGCAAGCAGATGAACATCAAGCCTTATAAAATCTGTTCAGGTGTTTCTTTAGCATGAACACAAAGCCTCACCACTGCAAAGAAAAGTAGTTTTAAGTTTAGAGAACACAACATTATTTCCTTCATTTAGAAATATTTCCTCTCCAGATAGCTTACTTTGTTGTGACTTACTCTCAAGACTTTAAATACCAAAACTAAGCTACTGGTGAACATAGTGAACCATTTATGCCATAATTGTTCCAAATGAAACAGACAAATCCAATACTTAGATCAATCAATCAATCAAGTTTGGGCTGTTTGGGTTTTTTGAATGGAAAGAACTCCTATATCAAAGTTTATTTATTAACTGACTGAAACACAGAGTTTAAAAAAAATTAAACTTCTGAAGCAAAATGTGAAAATTGAGTTGTATTGTAAATACACTTCATAATTGAAATTCTGCTAGGTCCTTCTATCTAGCTGCATATACCAGGATGTAGGCACATTAAGAAAGCCCCTGGTCCTGAAAAATACATTTATTAATATGATCTCAAAACATTATCTTTTCTATGATCTAATTCCAAGTATGTTTTACTGAAGAAACAACTATACTTATGATCACTGAATGTTTACAGCTTTTTCATTTTTAAAAAAACATCTACAGTCTTTGTACTTTTCACCACTCAGCATTTGGCTCTTGCTATAATTAATGACAAATCCATAAATGAATGAACATACATAGAGAATTTTTAAACTTATTTGAAATATTTCTCAAAATAATTAATTTACAGTTTTACACAAAAAATAAAGCTATTGTCTTCTAAATGAATGAGATCTAAAGCAAACATTAAATACAAATTATCAGGATTTTATCTTTAATTTATGAGCATACTTTTAGATCTGAAGAAACTAATGTTTCCAGAATTGCTAGTACTCTCATGTGCTTCTTTACTGCCTGCCCTTCCCAATCTGACTTCCATTTTCAGCTGCAAAAGTGAGTGCTCCAGCAAATGAAACTCCAGGATATGGAGTCAGGCATGCAGGAATGAGAAACAAACAGTGAGTTTCAATCTGTGCCTTTTCTGGTCTCGGTCATTTGTCCAATGTCACAAAGAACTTCAAAAGCACAAGGGATATCTTTGCATTTCTCAAATGCAGAACTGACCTTCAACTGTCTATCCTTTCTATTCCTACATTTCTACACCTTGCTCCAGACACGATCTCTAGCTTCGACAACCAATAAGAACCATACAAATCAGTCACCTCCATAATAGTCCTCCAGTTTCTTCTCTAACAGTCTGTCCTGAACTGTAAACAAAATTAAGGATCTGAAGAAAAAAATCCTGTGATAACATAAATGCAAGGTCTATTATAGGCCTACTTAAAGGCAAAAAAATAAGGTCTAAAAAAAAAAATTTGTGTAAGATATATTTTTTACCCATGCACAAATACAGAATAGGCAGAGAATGGATTGAAAGCAGGCCTGAGTAGAAGGACTTGGGAGTGTTGGTGGATAAGAAGCTCAACATGAGCCAGCAATGTGCAGTCACAGCCCAGAAAGCCAACCACGTCCTGGGCTGCACCAAAAAAAGCTCGGCCAGCAGGTCAAGGGAGGTGATTCTGCCCCTTTGCTCTGCTTTGGTGAGACCCCACCTGGAGTACTGTGTCCAGCTCTGGAGTCCTCAACACAGGAAGGAAATGGACCTGTTGGAGTGGATCCAAGGGAGGGCCATGAAGATGATCAGAGGGCTGGAGCACATCTCCTATGAAGACAGGCTGAGAGAGTTGGGGTTTTTCAGTCTGGAGAAGGCTCCAGGGAGACCTTATAGTGGCCCTCCAGTACCTAAAGGGGGACTACAGGAGAGATGGGGAGGGATCCTTTATCAGGGAGTGTAGAAATAGNAGATGGGGGGGATCCTTTATCAGGGAGTGTAGAAATAGGACAAAGGATAATGGCTTCAAACTGGAAGAGGGTAGATTTATATTAGATATTGGGAAGAAATTCTTTACTGTGAGGGTGGTGAGGCCATGGAACAGAGAAGATGTGGATGCCCCATCCCTGGAAGTGTTCAAGACCAGGCTGAATGAGGCTTTGAGCAACTTGGTCTAGTGGGAGTTGTCCCTGCCCATGGCAGGGGGGTTGGAGCTCAATGTTCTTTAAGGTCCCTTCCAATTCTAACAATTCTATGATTCTATGACATTTTTATATATGTATATATATATATGACACCGCTTATTTTGAGTCTTTCTGCCTACAAAACAATGGACCAAACTGATAAGAAAGAGTTACTAATAAGTCTGATGTAATACTAGCAATGAGGACCTGAAAGCTAGGATTCAAGGACTGACCATTGCACTCAGTTACAGCATAGCAGTGGCTGGATAGATGGCACTCTTAGTATACTTAGTGCAAAAGAGCTTTCTGATACTTACCTAGAATTCTTCCAGTCCTGTGCAGACGTCAATATTTCCTAGCTATTTTTACATGACTTTGTAGAATAAAGGGTAGGAAATGGAGAGCAGGACAAGCAGTAAAGAAATTACTGCATTCATATCACCCAAGATGTTAAACTAAGCTTTTGGGTTTTGTCACTTGAACCCACAATCTTCTAAAAATAATATTGTGTTTTCCCATGTTTAATAAAAACACTAGTATAAACTCTGGAAGGTTATGAAGCACCATCTCACAAAAAGTGAGGTGGTTGTTGCTGCCACTGCACAGATACCAAACTGCTTCCACAGCATTTGGAAAATAAGGAGCAGTCAAAAACTGCTGTCTTTTAAAAGTCCGTCTATCAAGACATGTTTGCTCCCTAAAGAGCACTTAACGCTGAAAAGGGATTCCAGCCCTCAAGAACAATGAAAGTGAGTTTTAACACTTATCTTCACAGGAATACTACGAAGTGGAAAAACAGTCAGTGATGTCATTGAACAATTTACAGTACAAAAGACAATAGTACCAAAATTGAGAGCAAATGAATTTTTAACCCCATATGTAGAATCCTGCTCAAAATAAAGCCTTTTTAAGGAACAGAGTTGCTTGTTTCCTTCCTGTTCTTTTTTCCCTCCAACAGTTTGGTGTACCAAATCAGACTTGTATGTAATCAGTGCTGCCATGAAGCTAAATAAAAGAGCACATTGTCATAACTTCAGAAATCACTTGAGTTTGTTGCACACACACACACCCCCCTTATAGTTTCCACTCTTTTCCTGGTGTTATGCTCACCCTGCCCCTGCTTCTCCGGGTCCTAAAGTTGGACATCAGTCTGGTGGTGGGGGGGGCTATGGCAAGATGTCAGCATCTGGTGTATTTCACAAGTAGAAATATCATTTTGATGATTTACACAAATATGATGACTTCGTCCTTACCTAGAATCCATTTGGAGTCACTTCAATTTGTTAAGACTTCTTTTACATCTTTACTGGTATGCAATGTCACATTAACTACATTTTACATCTGTTAGATGCTATTTCTTTATCCTCTTTGTTCAATATGGTTTTTGCCGGTCTGCATTGGTTTAGCTGGTTAGCACTGGTGACTTGTTTGTAGCCATAAGCAGTGCCAGTCTATGCCCCACATCTTATCATCACCTGTCTGTACTCCTCTGCACTGGTCTCTTCACTTCTTAAGGCCTCTGTTATCACGGCAGGCCTGTAAAGTTCTAAACTATACCATTATGTCAGTCATAAAAGTCTCATTCTACACAGAATAACAATTTATTGTTACTATCTGTATAAAATCATGGTTGTACCATGCAAAGATAAGGAAAGTAGAAAAACTGGCCATAGAGACCTGTGAAGTCAGAAGAAAAAACGCTATTACAGCTAAATCAAGTCATAAACAAAACTCCAGGCAGGTCAAGACAAACTCAAACAGAGCAAGTCTGTAGACTTCTGAGAGAGTAAGCCTCAGCTCTGAGGTCTTGCAAACTCACTAGCAGTCTTGTGGTCTGTTGTTAGCAAAGGCATCACTGTATAACTGACCTACAGGATATTAAAGTATGTATGGTCAAAATAGAACTACAGTAACTTTGGTATGTCATACTATCACCTAATATTTCTGAGCAGGCCTGATTTCTAGAGAGGTGTTCACTTTCTCCTGTATCCGTGCCAACGATACAGGAGAAAGCCAAACTGGGTGGGAAGGGAGAGAGGGTAGCCAGACCCAAACAAACTAGTTTAATTTTGTTTCAGTTTTCAGCAAATCTCCAAAAGCTAAGGCCAAAACATTACTGTCAAATTGAAGAACCCTGTGAAGTGTTTACATTATGGCATGTGGCTGGAAGTAGCAAGATACGGAGACAGGAATGAGTGCCTATATAGCAGAAGCTTTCAAATCCAGCCCGATGAGAGCAACAATCCCTATCTTCAATCTTTTATTTTCATTCCCCAAGCTTACAGCTGAGAAACCAAGTACCAGCCGAGTTTTAAACTTCCTTTGACCTGGTGAACTAAACCATCCTGCTATTATGACTCTCTAAGGAACCACTTTTGTTGTGTGAAATACAACCAAACGTAAATCATCACAACACACCAAAACTAAACCCTTTGTAGATATTTTCAACATCACAGTTCTGATTAAAATCTTGTGGCTTGAAATGGCTGTAAAATAAACAGATCTGTATTTTTCCAGTATTCAGTTCCTAAACTGGTATAAGTACTCAAGTGAGATGACTTACTTATTTACAGAGGGTCTAAATAATGCACCAGTAGGATCCGAAGTTGTTATTATCTAATCAATCTGAACAAAACTAGGTGATGAATTAATACAGCAACTTCATGTTTTTCAAGGACAAGTGGAAATGAAGAAAAAGAGTCAGCATTGGCCTGGAATTTATCAGTTCAGAGAACTTTTAGTCAAATTTCTTTCACATTCATCACATATTTTAATCTTCCCTACCATTGTTGCAATACATCTTTTTCAAGCACAATTAGGTTTAGCATTATTTTGATCACAGAAATATTTTTAAACAAAGGGAAAAGAATTAATTTGGTTATTTAGAAAATATTACTTGAATGGATTTATTAAGCTTCCTATCAGTGTAAAATAAATTATAGGACTTTTTTTTTTTTTTCAGATAATGAAGCACTTTGTTTGAATAAATGAAACAAGCCATATTAAGAAAGTAGAACATAAACTTTCCTAGCTCTAGGCTTGATTTCTGTTGTATTCCTATTGAGGATGATGGCCTCCAAATGACTACCTCTACATCTTCAAATGTAGTTAAAAAGAAGTCACAGTTTCTTAAACCTAAAACCTTTGTTTCCTTTGCTCCATTCTCTGCTCTGTCTACAGTCCGTCACTGCAGCAGGACTCATGCAAGTGAGACACAGACAGAAACATCACTGAAGTCTTCTTTCACTTGACATTCTGTGCAAGTTCTTCAATATGCATAGTACCCCAACTTCTTTTAAAACCTCCCATTTCTTCCACAAACAGTTTTCTTTCAGAATATAAAATAATCCTGCTTGGCCATTTGATTAAACAGGTATCACGATTTGGCTGTTATTGACATCCCAATAACTGAAATCCTGTAATCTCCCACTACTTTCCCTTCCAGAGCCTCAAATACATCTGTCTCAAAAACTGTCAGGCTGCCTACATTTCTCCCTGCCCATTCACAGTAGCCCTTTGGTTGGTTAGATAACTCTGGTTGATTAGCATTTGGATTTGATTTTTCCTGTAACCCAACTTATCTCATGATTTGCAGCAAAGAACTTTTAGGTTTTGCATCCAAACCTCAGCCCTGTTACTTACTTCTATTGCTATTATTAATGTGCCACTGCATATTAATAGGGTGCCTCTTCACTACCTTCCACCCCAGTTCTCAAAGAGCTTCTACAGTAGAGAAAATGCTATATCTTAGCCATTTATGTGCACAAGAAATCAAGTCTACACTCTTTAAAATACCAAGTTTTATTTAATTCAGTTTGCTGAATCATTTCTGTGTCTCTCATCAGAACACAGAAACCTTCTCACTATTTTGACTAGTTGAAACATGTGCTTAGCCTATCACCTAATATCACTCAGCACACCCAAATTAACTTGTAAAATGCTTGGCACTAGGTTAACATCTTAAATCAACTGTCAGAGTTATAACTCTACATTTTCAACAGCATGATCTAAAGGGAAATTTACTCATTACACTATTTTGATGAAAAGCCTCAAACTAATAGAAAAGGTTTCCTGAAGTTGTTAAGAAAAATTTCTCCAGTGTTTCCTCTAGGTTGGAAATTAGTTTTTTACACGTATCAGTCAATGGCAAAAAGGTCTTTCAATTGAGAGCATCTCTATAATTTTGATTTCTTTATATCAAACACTAATCTGCTCAAAACTACCACCAGTAAAACTCTTCTGTGCTAGTAACCTATCGGACATTAGGAGAACATCATGATGTTATGATTCACTTTTAAATCAATATCACTTCAACTTGGTTGTAGGTTTCTGAATTAGAAATGCTGCAGTGAAGATCAATTATATATAAATATCACGCAAATAGTAGGTATCTGACCTGCTTACAATTTAATTTTTCATCAAATGGCCCCAGGATTTCTTCAAGTTTTTTAAGACTCAAGAAACGGAAAGATGAAAAGACATACAAATATAGACATCTTTGTGTGTTAGCTACACTAGCAATCATGGATTTCTTTAAAATAAACAGTAGTATAACACCTTGTCTGTCAAAACAGTAGCCACCATTAATTTGCTCAAGAGTCTACATATATTGCATGATGACTCAGAAGATCTGGGTTCACACACCATCTTAATCATCCTTTTACTGCAGAGTCATAGGTAAGTCATCTTCAGTGTTCATTTCTTACTGTATTTCATACTAATGCTTTATCATTTCACATAGGTTTTGCAAGCATAAAGACAGTGACCAACAAGTCACTTGCAGTGTGGAAAGAAGCAGCTTTAATACGTAACATGCTTTTTATATACTCTACCACAGACGTAGAGAAGGAACATCTACTTCCTAAAGTGTTGGCTCTTTTCACAGAATCACAGAATCACCATGGTTGGAAGGGACCTCTGAAATCATTGAGTCCAACCTTAAAAAAAAAAAAAAAAACCACCACACCAACAACAAAACAAAAATCACAACACCCCACCACATCACACCCACCCACAAACCAATAATCTTGGATACAAGAGCACTTGGGCACTATTCCTGCTACAGACCAGGATGCCATTGGCC
>VXAK01010424.1:0-52065 GCA_013399435.1 Arenaria interpres | reverse complement strand
ATATACATATATATATATATAAACGAACTTGGCAAAACCTTTCCAGATCTTCACTGGATGTGCAAGGCTTTTGGCTGACAGCTTAACTGTTTAAGAGGTAAATGATATTTATGAGCTAACGTTCTCTGTAAGTCCTAAAAAGACCAATGCTTTGATTTAAAATAGAAAGCAGAAACAAACGCAGACCCTGGAAAACAATCACCAATTTATGTCTAGTAACTTATTGCATCCTCCCCTTGGCTTTTGGACACATTCCTTTCAAGCTGCGAAGATGCAGGGTTCGCTCTCATTTCTGTCAGGCTACTGTAGATAGCCAAATCACACTTTGAGCTGCTAAAAATAGAGAAAGCTGCCTTATCTCTCACGTTTCAGAGTTTTCCTGCTATGTGAGTCTTTGAATTGTCCTCAGTAAATGTGCCCAAACCCTTCCCAAGTGACCTTTCTCTGTAAAGTGTCATCCTCAGCATCATCGTTGCATCTCACTGGAAGAGTCTCTCTGTTCACTATTGATTTATTTAAGGTTGTGCTTTGGACTTTTAGCTAAAGATGAATTTTAAAAGACAACAGAAATGCTGAAACTGTACACGTGCCAAGCTTAGCTTGGAAAAGATACATATGTAGAGCTCCCAGTTCTCAAATAAAATTCTGCATTAACAGAAAGCACTTCCCCAGTGTCTGCAGTGTGATCAGGTCACTCATCGCTCTATCTTGGTTAAGTCCATCTGTCAAGTTCAGTTCTGTCAGATCTCATTTCCTTTTGCCTCTTTTCCTTCTTCTTTTCGCCCTTTCTCTCCTTCCATTTTTTTCCCCGCTTCTTCTTTAATATAATTTGAGTGTTACTGTGAGAAGCAATCTCAGGAGCTTTTAATCCTGCTTAATATCACATGGCTCACAAAGAAGTAGTTGAGTGCTTGGCATAATACACGATCATTAATCAACAGACTTATGAAAACAAAGTATAAGGGAGAATGAGATGGAGGAAGAAGAAAACATGAAGAAAAATAGCAGAAATCAGGAAGGTAAGACGAGACAAGACTGAGGGGACAAATTAGGAAACTCATGGGAAATTTAAATAAAGTTATCATGAAACAACCGCACAGCTTCTAGCTTTGGCATTCAAACATTAGAAAGCTCCATTCAGAAGAAAGAATAACTTTATCTTGAAGGCCATAGCCATTAGGAAGTCAGTGACTTTCCACTACACTGGATTATGAAGGTGAACTGTTAAAATTCCTGACTCCTATTTGTTCTTTTTAAATTTCATATATTATATGGTTTAGGTTTTTTTCTGCTCCTTACAAAGACTTAAATTATTTATACAACTGTTGCTTAGTTAACAGTGGCAATCCTCCATTCACCCTCCTCTCCAGCAAACCTTCCTCCTCCCCAAAACACCATTGTAGTGACTGCTATGCTTCTAAAAAGAAACAAATTAAGTCCTCCCTTTGATTACTTAAGTGGTTTTAATATAAACAAAAATCAATTTAATTCCATACTTGTTTGCTTTAATAATCATTTATACAAAGCTGTGGGCATCAGAGCGGGTAATCCCTGGCACCCTTCCCCCTTAGAAACACTTATTGCAATTGGATTTATTTTCTTTAATTCATGATACTGCAGTAAGGGAAGAGGTTTTGGAACCACTTTGACTGGTAGTTCAAGCCACAGAAGAGAACAGAAAACCAGAAGAATGTAAGAGCAGCATTTTCACAAGGTAGTTCAGCTCGTTAATGGCTTTTTGGCCTATTCTTTTGAAATAAGAGCCTGTCAGTTACACCATTCTGAGTGAAGGTACCAGTACAACTAATAGAATTGCTGCTGGGCCGCTATTCGTAAGGTTTCTGATAGTCTGTTTGAACACGTGCCAAAAAGTCTCTATTCGAAGGGAACCAGAGTTATTTCTGCCGATCATTCAATGAATTTTCACGCAGAAGGTGAATTTTAAAACGCAACTGAGTGAAAAGAGATTAACGGTGCTGAAAAACTCAAACGTGGAAGGAATGCCTGCATCGAGGCTGATAAATGCTATCACCATTAGAAAGACTATACTTTCTAAAACCAATTAAAGTAATAGTTTTGAACTTTAAGAATTGCCTTTAATGCCTTTAATATATGAGCTGTATGACAAAGGAGGGAGACGCTAGGTGCATTAGACCACTGGAGTGGGTTAAGCTCAATAGACTGAAGGTGCCAATGAAAGAGCATCCCATAAAAATTTCTGGAAAAGGGAAGAGGTTTAAACAACAAATGTAAATCAACTCAAATTAAGATGTTTCTAATGGGTGGATAATGTATCATGCTTTGCTTAATCAATGGAAAAAATGCTAAAGGCACACTAAATAACACAATTTTGAAGACTATTAATATGTAACATTTATGGGCAATGTTATGATGTTTGATTCGTAACATTTACAACTCAGACTTTCAAATAATAGGGCTATGGGAATTTTTTCAAAGTTCCTAATATGTTTCCTGCAGGTCACTCATGGTTTGAAACCTTTTCATTTGACCCAGAGACAAAGGTGCATCTGTGAACCTTTTTAATCCTGTGCTACTGGCAGAATTAGTAGGTGAACTAAAAAAAATGGGGGTGTCCAATTATTCTGTTTTTTGAAATATATATGGAATATTAACTATTTCTTTCTCGAACAAATATCACATTTATCAGGCAGACCCTGAAAAGAAAAGCTTAGATATTCTTATTTAGCTGGCTGTGAAATTATTTAGATAATAAAGAGGAGAATTAATTTTGCAGGAAGGGTGTATCTGGTACAGTTACAATTGTACTAAGTCAATAAAGATTAAGAATTACATTTACTGAGATGCTGAATACTTAATTTTGCTCTGAGCTTTATCACACCAGAAGGGAAAAAGAAAGGACCACCACAGGCTTTATTCCCCTTCCACTTTCACTGGCAGGAACCTGGAGATAAGCAGTCCTGTTACTGAAGGCATCTTCCCAAGAGGCACTTGGCAGACAATGCATCGCCTGCTAATTGACTTCACGCAATGGGAATTGCTAGTTCTATCCAACTGACTTCTGTACCACTGGAGAAGTCAGACAGAGCTGTACGACAAAACCCTGATCCTTACTAATAAATCCAACCGCACTGGAATGAGACAGCATTTCAGCAACTGGCCCTCCCTCCCCTTGCTCCAACCATCACATAACACCTGCTCGTTCCTCAACCACCAGCTTCCAGTTCAAACTCAATTTCCTCAGTGGTTTAGGTTTTCACACCAAACTCAGAGAGGCTGCAGTGTAGTGCAAAAACATAGACTCCTTGCCAGCTCCGCTATAGAAGTAGCCATCAGCAGAGAAGACAGCTCCTACTGACTTAAAATGTCATCCCAAAAAAGTTGTCCAGCAGAACTATCAAGGAAGTGCAAAGTCATGACATCAGTACTGGACTATAAACAAAAAAATCCCTTTCTTTTACTTTTCCCGGAATACGGAACTCATTGCTTCAACATGCAAGATTTTACTCAACTGAAACTGTTTAATACTTAAGAATTTCAATATTCCATTTAAAGGGGGTTTTAACACATTATTTAGATATAGGTTAATTTATCAACCTCCTGGGGAAAACAAAAGAAGAGAAGGCACAAAATTATCAACATGGAATATACACTTTAAACCTGAACTTTAATTATATACACCAGAAGGGCAGTGAATAACATTATTAACACCACTTAGATTTTATGTAGCATTGTCCCAGATGGACTGACAATGTAATGAATAAAAAGTGTTTTCATGCAGAAACACATCAGACAACATTGTATCTAAGGAATTTTGTGTTGGGCAAAGAGGAAGACATCAGTGCTTCCTAGGGTACTGAGGAGCTGAATGAGGTCAGGATTCCCGTCAAGAGAAAGCATGGAATAAATGGATAGAGAACATGTAAAACATCACATAACCACAAGCATGTGTTGAAGACGAACTTCAAAAGAACCTCAAGAACCTCAAGAAAAAAAATAATAGCATTATGGACATTCAAAACTAAGTATGGATTATATTCTTGTTAAGAGTAACCTGTTACGCACACATAAGAACAAAGAAATAAAATGCAGAAATGGATGGAAAAATGACATCTCACAAATATAAGTTGTAAATTTTTAAGTATCTCTATAAGGAGGGCTGACAATAAAGTTTAAAGTCAGCCTCACGGGAAGAGGTTGTTCACATGAGATACAATAAAGTGAAGACAAAAGGCAGGAAAGATGCAGACCCCAGAGGTGTTTGTGGACCATGAAGTTGGTTGAAGCATAACAAGACAGGTTGGTAGTACCCAGCACTGGATTCTGCAAATACAGCCTATGAACTTGTGACAACATTCTGGGCAGAGAAACTTGTCCAGAGTAAGAGAATTTGAAAGTATTACGGATTTTTCAAATGTTCCTGTCAATAAAGTATGTTTAGAAAATCAGATGACAATGTTCAGTTTAAAATGCAGAAAAAGATTGACAAATATGGAAAAGTACTGAAAATATTGGACAACATCTGGCACATGTAAAATAGAAGTATAATGCCAAATTTCTTGTGCACAAAAATCTGGTGATGGTAGTATTATAAAGATGAGTGAATAAATAATAATTTGGCTGTTATAGCCTGTACATCCTTCAGAAAACAACAGGGAACCAGCACATTCCTCTTTCCCTCTTTCCCTGAGAACTGGGGAGCTCCTGCCAAAGCGTGTGCTTAAAATGGTGATTAAGATAATAAAACCATGTGTGTGGGAACTGTCTAATGGTGGTGGAAACACAGTGCTCACTCTACCCTTCTGCCTTGCATTCAGCAGCTCCTCAGCATCCTCAACGCTACCCTGACAGCGTGGTCTCATCTCTTCGAATCTTTACTGTCAGCTACCATTTTGGCATTCTAACAATGTTATCACATAAGCAATAAGTGAAAAAACAGATTATTTAATGGGATATAATAATTCTTTCTAACCTAATCTCAAGGGGCTGCTATAAGCAACAGCTGCAAAGTACTTAAAAAATGAAGCTTTAAAACACTTTTTATTGTATGATAATATAGGAATGTCATAATCTTTCTGCATGCTGAAGTTAGTTAAAAGCAGAGAGGACTAAAGTCTTTCACAGAGCAGCTTTTAAAAAGTAACATACAATCATATTCAAAGTACAGAAATACCTGTGGATGGAATAATAGAATTACATCTACAAACCTCTGGTTCCTGACAAAACTGTAAGAAAAAAGGCCTAGAACTCTTCATGGATAGTTCAATGGAACATATAATGTGATTGATTTGTAGCGGCAGTTAAAATGAATATTAGGTTGCAAAAGACACTTGAAAGAAAACTAAAATTGCATTAATATAAAGCGATGGTTTACTATCATCCGGAATATTGTATTCAACTCTGGTCATTGCAGGTCAAAAAAATTTAGAAACCAAATAGTTCAGAGAAAAAGGAAGAGATTAATTAAGACATGAAAGGTTTTGACATCCCAAAAGATTGAATGGGTTTGGAACAGTTAGTTTAGAGAAGAGATGAATGAGGATACCATGCAAAATAGAAGGCAGCAGGACAAATTATGAATGTGATTGCATTTTCCCTCCCTCTACAATGACAAAGGAAAATTAATGAAATTTTAGAGGAATATATTTTAAACTGGAAGATTTTGAGTGCAACTCCCTCCTCCAAAATTTATTAGCTTAAAATAACATGAAGATTAAGAACAAAATAGGGTTTAAAGCATGGTAGGGTTTGGGTGTTTCAAATAAAACCTTTTTTTCCTGAAATCTATGCAAATTTTCAAGTTTCAGAAAAAGAACTCCAACATACCTTGGGAGCAAGAAAAATATTTGTCCTATTGTTATTTTACTTCTGAAGTTGTATATTGCTGTTTCCAAAACATTCTTAAGGGACAACTGATGTGGACCACTTTCCAGGGTGGAGTGCTGGTTTGATCCAGCCTCGTACACTTCCCCCCACTTCGTTATCTGTAAAATCTTTTTTACTCCATAAACCACTCATTCTCCTCTCTCTCATTCTCTTCAATGCTAAGATGGTTAATATACCTGCCATCCATGAGAATCATAATAGAACTATCACTAATTACATTCCTCACATTATAGTAATCAGTATAAGTATAAAGCTTTCCCCACACAACTATTAAATATATGCTTGTCAAAATTTCAACTGCTCTTCAACCGACTGACAAGGAAGCAGCAGAGATCACGTGATTCTCACCAGATACTCACAATATCCTCTAGTCTAATTCTTCACTCAGTTTATCCCTCAGTTTCAGACCCTTTCATGCTCCTTATTTTATTTCTTACTTTTCCTGTGCATTTCTCTCCTTACCTTCCACGCAACCGGAAAGTTTTGCTCTCACTGTATGTTGAGTGCATCCTGCCACTGGCTCAAACCACATCACAATCCTTCTGTCTACTTTAAAACTAAAGCAATCATTGAAGTCTACTTTTATCATCACACTGGTACGTATCTGTTTAACATAAAACAATTACTGAAGTTTGGCTTTCTAATCCTCTATCTTCTTCTTGTACTAGATTTTGAAAGAATATATATTCATCTGTCTCATGGCATGAATGATGTTATTTAACTGTGCAAAATACTCTGATCCGCTTTTTATGTAGCCAGAACTTACAAACTAGACACAATACAGATAGATATCAGAGAGCTTACACTATTATCACTATAAACTACATACACAGTAGCCCACTATATATACTATACATATTTATATGAGCACAGACACACACATATTTATCTATATTAATGGGTTACATATCTCAGAATGTGAAAAAGTCTCACTGTGCGATTTGAACACTGCCCAGTCTAGCAGGAAACATTCAGCCTTGATCTGCAATCAGTTAAATGCTTAGCCAAATGCTGGAGGTAGTGTTATATGGCTGCTTTTACTCCCCAGGCCAATATACTGCTGAAGATCATACTAGTCCATGCTTAAAACTTTTCTTAGATAGAAAGTACAGTGAACAGAGTAGTGGAAAACACCTTTCCATTCTATAAATTCCCATTTGCTTTTACCTTAGGCTCTTTTCTTTTAACAGTGAATTCAGAGTCAACTAACTTCCACATCCTACCATTTCTTTGGGAGTGATGACACTTCAAATAAAGATTCGGGAACACTGTTGCAATCTCTAGCATCAAATTTCTCAAGGGAGTACAGATGCTAACAGCATGTACCTCCACTAAACTCTGTCGGTCTAGAAGATAGTGATATAAAAATCAGTCTTCCAGTGTCTGTAATTGCCATTCAGTGGTTAGATCCAGTGGTTAGCACTGGTTAGCAACAAAAATATAGTGGAGAATGTTTGAGACATACTCCTTGCTTCTTTCTTGTAGTAATTTTCCCGCTTCTCTATGCACACAGATGCAAGCGATAAAGCCAGTGCACAACTAGTTAAATAATGAAAACAGTCTGTGCAGCCTTCCCAGGCACTGTGCTTGGATCTTCTAAGTAGTTCCTTTATTTGCAAGCAGAGTGTTTCTTCCCGAGAGAGGTGAAAGGTAGAAGTGTTTGTATTATATAGCCAAATGACTGAATTGGGTCAGCTTGGGTCAGCCAGGTCAGTCCTAACAGCAGTAATAATGAACTGACAGACCTGATTATTATTCACACCCTAAGAAGAAACCACAGTACTTCCAATTCTGTGAAGTTCAAAAACACAGGTCAGGCACCAACAAGCCATGAGACTGCCATAAAATTGTAAAGTTCTAGTTCATCTTTTAAAATCTCATTGTGGAGGCCTGTTTTTAACCTTTCAAGATCTTATGTACAACAGATAGAGAGAGGTACGTTCACTTCAGGCAACCCCTCATCTCCCTTGTCCAAAACTCTTCACATCATCTTATAACATCAAAGTGCTTGCAAGGTTTTAATTCTGAATACTCTTTCGAACTCATTACTTCTACCCAGACCCCCTCCTTACCAGGCTAAAGGCCCAGCTACTTTCCTGCCGTTTCCCTAAAGGGAAAATTCCCAGATCCCCTTCCAGAGCATTCCCTCTGCTCTCCCCAGCGTAGAAAGATGCTGATATTGCTGAAGTCCCTGCCCATCTTGTCAGCAAGTTCACCTTTTGGTTTTGTTCCTCTCCTGCACAGAAGGCAACGCAGCAGTAACTTTCCTTCTGTGCCCACACAGCCTCTCAGCTGCATTGCTCTTGAAGCCTGCGGGCCCTGAAGCACCTTTGCTATGACTCTGTTCTACGGTCAGGATATGGTCATACTTTTTGTGAATGTTTTTGTTGTAGATGACATGTCACATAACTTTATTGGCATGCACGCTCCTCTATCCACAGGTATTTGGTATTATCACAACAACTATACCACAGATCCCATTCACAGAATCACGGAATGAAATGGGGTTGGAAGGGACCTCTGGAGACCACCTAGTCCAAACCCCCTGCCAAAGCAGGTCCACCCAGAGCAGGTTGCACAGGAACACGTCCAGGTGGGTTTTGAATGTCTCCAGAGAAGGAGACTCCACCACCTCCCTGGGCAGCCTGTTCCAGGACTCTGCCACCCTCAAAGTGAACAAGTTCCTCCTCATTTTTAGACGGAACTCCCTATGTTCAAGTTTGGGCCTGTTACCTCTTGTCCTGTCAGCGGGCACCACCTTACTTTTGCCTTCTCAGACCACCCTCTGAGGATACCACTTTAGAAGAACACTTATTATGGGTGGTATAGATTGCTGGTCTTTCATGGAAATATATGCTTTTCTAATAGTGAGTCGTGATGAATAAAGTGACTGAAGGCGAGTGTCACGGTTTAACCCCAGTGGGCAGCTCAGGCCCACACAGCCGCTTGCTCACTCCCCCACAGTGGGACAGGGAGAGAATCAGAAAACTCATGGGTTGAGATAAGGACAGTTTTATGAGTAAAGCAAAAACTGTGTGCCCAAGCAAACCAAAATAAGGAATCAATTCTCTGCTTCCCACTGGCAGGCAGTTGTTCAGCCATCTCCAGGAAAGGAGGACTCAATCATGTAACAAGTTACTTGATAAGACAAACACCACAACTCTGAACATCCCCTCTTCCTTATTCTCCCCCCAAGCTTTTACTGCTGAGCATCATGTCATATGGTATGGAATATCCCTTTGGTCAGTTGGGGTCACTGTCCCAGCTGTGCCTCTCTGAACTTCTTGTGCACCCCCAGACTTCTCGTTGGTGGGGTGGTGTGAGAAGCAGAAAAGCCCTTGATTCTGTCTTAAGCACTGCTCAGTGGTAACCAAAACATGCTGGTGTTAGCAGCACTGTTTTCAGCACAAATCCAAAACATAGCCCCATACCAGCTACTATGAAGAAAATGAACTCTGTCCCAGCCAAAACCAGCACAGCAAGCAACCCTGAAGGCAATGTGGTTTATGGTCTGCAGTGAAAAGCCACCCAGAAAAGCAAGTATATTCCCAAACTCTTATAACCAGCTCATAATGCAGTTTTAACAATGGATTATGTGTAGCACAACTAACTCAAAAGAGAACATAAGTCTTAAATATTTTCATATTCATGAGTTTATACAAATAACAAAAATAAATATATAGGCAAAAAGTGTTTTCGGCAAGTTCATGGAAAAAAGGTCAGATTACGTACATTTCAGTAATGGTTTCTGGAAGGTTCGTTGGGATTTCGGTAAGGCCTTTCCCCCGACAGTCCACAATGTTGTTACTACAGGTGCATGCAGTGGGGCAATGCAAGACACTGCAGGATGGAGCCATGAAGGACTGGTGACCTGCCAAGGAAAAGAGTTCCTCAAAAAATGGCACAATACTGTCCAACACCAGCCCAGTTTACCTCAACAGTATAACGTCACATTTTACTCTTCCTTGGAAAATTTTAGGCAGAACCTCTAAAATAAACATTGTAGCTCATCAATACTTTTGAATTGCATTAATTTAAATACTCAGTTAATAGCAACATGTTGATACAATACTGAGAAATGAAAGACAAATGCTAAATTTCTATGCTAGCATTACATTCTTGTTCAACTTCTTTAGCAACTCACATTCAATATGATCTTGTTAAAGAAGGCTAAGTGTGATCAGTTTTTCAGGTGTATTTTATCTATTCTGTGGTTTTAAAAACTAATTACTGATTTATTTCGTTTTCGGAATTTTGTGTAGTATTAAAACTCTGTGTCAACAGAAATGAATGAACTTTGCTACAAAGACCGAAGGTGTCCTGCTTTTTATGTTCTGTTCTACAAATACAAATTCGTACTACAAATACTTATTAGAGTACAGTCCTTCAGTTATGTATCGCTTACAGACAATTTTGGAGTTATGACATTTTCCTTCAGTCACACAAAAATAAAGAAAGGCTTTGACTTCACAGCTCATACTCTCTCTATGTGAGCTCTGCAGAATTCTTCCTCCCACAATCCACCATTCTTACCAACTCAGGTGGCCAATTTGCACAACTTGCCCACCCCTATCCCCCCAAGTTCCTGTGCTGTATGTTAAACTCGGCATTTATAATTGCATTTAAACATAATCACTTCGTATTTAGGTATGGTTTAGAAAGTAAACAACCTACTATATTTTATTGCAAATAGATTGCACAATTTATAATATACTAATGCACTCATTCTTGTATTGATTTAATGATACAAAATTGCTGTTCTGTAATGATATCAAAAGGCAGAAAGGGATGAGAAAGGCATGAAGCCCTCTTTTTCTTTCCTTTCTTTTATTAAAATAATAAAAAAAAAGCTAGAGACTGATTTGAATTTTTCAGAGGAAACTGTAAGTTGCAGCCAGTGTTGTTCCTACTTACAACTTCAAATAACAACTGCTCAAGTTTTAAATTATTGAAAAGGTTAATCTTTTGAGATAACAGTTTAAAATATAATAATTTGATTTCACATTTATATATGTGCTACAAAAGTACAAACAGCTGCCAAAACTAATAACACATACTACTCATTTTATACTAACAAGCAGGAAATATTTCACCTGCCTCTATTAAACAAAAATACAGTGACCCAGGGAGAAAACATGGTTATTCCCCTTCCTCAAAATTAGCATTATAATAACTAAGTTATTAAACTGTTCTTGATGCTTGAGCTCTGCAGCCATACCACTGACAAGATACATTAAGTGATCTTGTTAGGAACCCTTCAAAGTGTGCATAAAAGCAGAATTAATGGTAAGAAGACAGCTAGCATTTGCCATGCAAAGATGGCAGTGCCTTACGCTTTGATGTCAGAGGCTGTTAAATAAGGACAAGACATTGTGCCCTCCACAAAGCTCTTTTAAAAGCATAGACCTGTGGAAATCTTGGCATATTTAGCAAGAAGGGTCTGGGGGTCTGCAGAAAATCAACCTGTAGAAGTAACCTTGCTGAATCACTGAGAAGACAGACAGCTGTATTCACGTTGGTTCTTAATGTTTGCGAGGAAACTTGAAACAGTAGTCAAAGTTTACAGAAAACTTTCAATCTGAGTCTAAAAATATTTAAGTAAGAAAAATAAACTTGCCTTCTTCCTCATCTAGAAGACATGAATAAAGGAAAAAAAAATTGAATAGAGAAAATTTGATTAGTAATGAACTGTTAGTCATTCCATTATTTCATATCAGAAAATAACCTGATGCACTAAAGCATAGCAATAACATTCAGTTACTTCGGGATTCAGAATATTATTTAAACTGCAGAAAAAAACAAAAAGAAAAATCAACAACCTGTACAGTTAAAAAAGAGTAATTCCTTATTACCAGAGGCCTTATGTTCCCAGCCAGTGCACCTTTTATTTCATTTTCTGCATCTCTCCCCCACAATCACACTTATAGAAGGCTACACAACCTATGTGAATGCAGCATTTACACAAAATTTGTAAGGACAGAAACATCCCACCCCCAAGGTTCAAACAGCGATAAAAATGATTATTTTGAAATAAACACGAATGCTTGGATTACGTGAAAACCCAGCAAAAGTCACCCCGCAGCACTGGAAGTCACCGCTGAGCTGTCGGGAGGTGTGTTTTAACACAAGACTCGGGGAGCGAATCCGTGTCCCTTACCGCTGCAGACAAACTCCCGTTTCTGGACCTCGGCGACGTTGTGTCCCCGGAGGTGGGACGGCCCCATGCACTGGGTGTAGAGGCCGACCCGCGGCCGCTGCCGCAGCCAGTCGGACAGCCAGGCCAGGTGGCAGTCGCAGTAGAGGTTGTTGGAGTGAAGACGACTGCACGGAAAGAAACACGTCAATACTTTCAAATTAGGAAGAACAAACAGAAAAGGAACCAATTTTCCCCCCCCTCCAGCAAGCAACTATGCCGCCTTATTAATAAAAATTATTAACGAGGTATCAAATTTTCACATCTTTCATTGAAATTCTGGGAGATAAATGCTAATAGATAAAACTATACAAGCAGCAATATTCCTTTTTATTTGCTGTCTAATTAATTGGAAAAAAAAAAAAAAAAAAAGGCTTCCTAATAAAGTAACCTATCTGTAGTTTCTCTTCTCTTGTCTAAAAGAAAGAAGTAAATATATGAGGGCTTGAAAGCTGCCGTGGGACTCTTTAGTCCAGATCTGTACAAATAACGAATAAGAAAAAAAAATGGCTCAAGTAAATTGCCTTGTAGTGATAATATACTGTCAGAAGAAAGAGTTAATAAAAGATTTGGTTTCCAATTAGATATATCTGTAAGTCTGGTCATTATTAGTCTCTATAGAAACAGCCTACAAAATCCCTTTAACAGGTCATATTCATTTTCTGCTGAACAAGACAGAGTAATAACTCAATATAAAACACCTTCTTTCACATCCCTCTCCTGATTTCCTCTCTTTTTGTTTAATCACAGAAAGAGGGATTAGCTGCTTTTGGCTCCTAGGGACTTATGTTCTAAGCAAAGCCTGAAATTAAAAGACCAAATGGCAGCAAGTGATGGAATTAAGTAAGTTGCCTCTCTGTTGGCAGGGTCCAACACAAGACCAGGCTCCTGGCCAAGTGGCAAAAAGCACTTTGCCATTGATAAAATATCAGACAAATGTATTCACTAAATTAGGTAAATTACTTTTCTCTGGCTCTTACATTTTCTCAAACTACAGAAAAGGATGTCCACAGCTATAAATCAGATCCTTACTCAGAATCATCCATAACAGAGTAATGTCATTTTGGTCCTTTCTGGTTAATGTACTCAATCCTAACTAAATAACTGAATAGGAAGTGCAAGAAAATCAGAATTTAGACAAGGGGTCCAATTAATTCATGAAAAAAACAACTGTAAAGCAAGACGAAATGTGTAACAGACATAAAAGATTTTAACTCACTCACATTTCCTCCCCCCAGTAAATGACTAGAAATTAAAGGCAATGTATTTTCATGTACTAATTCTTGGGTGGGTGCTTTGCAAATACAGTTCACAATACAGCACCTTCTTAGAGTGCAATCTGCGACCAGCTGTAGTCAAGAACACCATTGCAAATCAGAACTAATGCTGTTGAAATCAATACGGTTATACAAGCATATTCTGACTGCAAATGGGATGTTACAGCTATAACCTAGGACTCTGGGTGTCCATTTTCTTTTGTTTCTAAAATAAATTTTCAAAAGATGAAATATCCCACCAAAAAAAAAGTGTAGATGTTGCTAATCTGATTCACTGTAATTTGTGGTTCAGAATTTAAACTGTATTTGAAGGTTTGAAAGAGGCACAGACATTCCTATTTTCAAGTCTCAGACCCGAAAGAATGGAATGCAATTCTATTCTCAAAATATAACTGAGGCCACCAAAAGCCCACAGTCACCATAATTCAAGCACTCTTGCCATTGTTCAAGCAAGAATAGCTATGGAATAAGCAAGAATTCTGTTATGAAATCAACACAACTACACATGGAAGTCTCTTCAGTTACGAAAGGTGTGTTAACTCGAGTGAATAGCCCCACTGAATTCAAAGCAGTTGTGCAACCCAACTTGCATAAAAAGAAAATGGACAGGCTCTTTGTAAAAGTAGTTTTTTAACAGTAAGAGCTACTCTTGAACTCTGATAGAAACATCCCATTCATTTTTGATTCCCACTTCACTGGAAAACCTGTTTGAAAGAGAGTCTCAGACTAAACCTTGAGATTTTCTGGTTGTGTCTCAACACAATACACATTTATTCTTAGTTCAGTATAAACATACAAAAGAAATAACCCCAAACTGTATCAACCTCCATTCACACTCTTTTCGCTGTGCTTTGTTTTAGAAGCCTGAAGTGTTCTTCTGTGAAAGTCATAACCTCTAAAAAGGGGGACCTTATTGTAAATGCTGACACAACTTTAATTATAATAGCACTACCGGATGATGCTATAATTTTATGTTACAAAGAATGTTGGAGAGCCAGTTTAGTTTAATTAGGTCTGCTAGCAGTACAGTAATAAAAGCATAAAGATTTCCCATTTATCACATCTGACAGCCAATCAAAGATCCTTCCATGTTCCTAAATGAAATGTGACCCATTCAATAGCTCAAAGTAAAACAAATTTTTGACTTTCAAAAAACATCAATTTCTTTTTCTATACAGCTGTAACATATAAAAGAGAATTCCCCCCTGCCCCCATCTTTTTTGTTAGAAGGTGAAGCTTTTCTGTGACTGAATACAGCAGTATGGAAAACCCAGTTGGGAAAAGGCCACGAAACCATTTTCATAGGCTTATTCATCCCACATCCTAAAAAATCTGAGGGAAAAGGATGCAACTGCTTCTTTATCTCCTGAGCCCCAAGTATCAGCTTTGGGGTCACTTGTTAGTTTTACCTTTCAGAATTAGCTGCCAGGCACATACAGACTTCACACTCACCAACCTCATGCTACCTCAACATTGTTTTAATTGAGCTTATGCTTTTTTCTGACTGTATACCTATTTATAGACCACTGGCAAAACTTGACTGAGGTAAATATGATACACGGGACTGATGAAAATGGCAGCCAGTTCCAGTGGCACTACTTACAATGTTCTGAGTTTGGGCATATGGTTGAAACTTGCCACGGACAGTCGAGTGATGTTGTTATTGTTGAGAGTGCTGCAAAGTCAAGAAGAAGCCCATTAACATGTTACAGTTATGTCACATTTACTATGCTTTTAAAAAAGGCATCACTAATGAAGAGCATAGTGTGGTGTTTTTAAGAACTGGTACCAGGAAAATCCCTGTGCTTTTAGATATACTTTTCCACCTTATTCAATTCTTGGTAAAACACTATGGTTTGACCATTCCACTAATAATCCTAAGTAATGTGAAGTCCTGGTAACTTATGACTCGCTTAAATGGAGCTTCCACCAATATCATCTATGGCATTCAAGCTAAGCTCATATTCCTGATGCAAAAAAGAGTATTCTTGGAGAAAATAACTTGATTCTAGGACTCTGGTTTTTCCTTCTAGCTTCTGAGAGTCTGTATGTCGTGACAGAGGATACAAGATCTGCCTCTTTTTTCCAGAATTTTAGGAAAATATTAATGCTGGGCTGCAATTAGGTTTTATATGGAATAGAGTTGCGATAGGTGACTCAGAGCTGCATGAACAATAGGGAAGCTTCTGCTATAAGATGGAAGGAGTCAGGCATCTTAATACTTTAGTAAACTAATAATTTAAATTTTAAATTTAAGGTGCCTGGAATTTGATATAGAAAGTAGGAACAAATCTTAGCCAAGCACAGACCTGTCACACTCTGGAAGCGTAGTTTGTAAAGATAATGAAACTTTATGAATGATCCTGCAGTTAAATATTGTCTTTAGGCTGCAAATAAAATGCAAACAAGCTTGACTCCAGAACGTGGTAACAAGCGAGAGAATTTACAGTTTTGACTTAAGAAATTACTCAGTTGAGCAGAATAGAGAATGTGCTCTGGGATTTTAAACACAGAACTGTGGCACTAAAGATTAATAATTCCCACTGACCAAATCTTTTCCCCTTTTGAAACAAAGTGCTTTAGTGTTTGTTTTTTTTCTTTTTTCTTTTTATTTTTAAACCACAAAGTATAATTTGTGCTCCTTTTGAATAAATTTTTAAGTACTCTGTGATCCTGAAACACAGAAAGGTAAATTTGCAGCACCCCAAACAGGATCAGGTTATTCACCTCCACGCTAACCAAGCAATTAATTACTGGGGCAACGTGCTACATTTTACCTTTGTGTGCTTACTCATTCCACGTCCTAAATGTTTTCTTCACTGTGCATAAGGGATCTCCCTTGTGTGCCCTTAGGGCTTCATAAACAAAGAGGAGAATAATCAAAAGAAGAAGAAAAAGGGAGCATCATGCCCTTTTTCAAAAGCGAACAAAACTGAAAAAACAAAAAAAAAATGGCCAAGTGGGTATATCCGCAAAGGCTCTTTTGATGAATAAATGACAATCAGTAAATGCTGGCAGGATTTTCTTACAATGTCCACATGATAGATGACAGCTCTCTTAGTTCTTCCTGCATGACTTCTTACAAGGCTTTAAAATCATATCTTTTCAATGAAGGGAATGGAAATTGGTACATATTTCCATGGCTGTTAGTTCTTTTAAAGAAGGTGTATCTACTAATGTTTTAATTTTCAATTTCAGGTGTTTGATGTTTGCCTTCATATATTGTATGCATGAGCTATTCATTTATTTTTGCAAGGGTATAGAAAAGTATCAGGAGTAGATGTAAGGGATACACAAGGATAAATAATTTTCATTAACTATTTCTAATGATGAAAACACTTGATTTCATTACAGAGATGTAATTAAAAAAAGTTGGCTCAATACTTTTACCTAAGTGTTACAGACTATTGCAAAGAGTGTGATGACTGTAAGCCATTTTTTTAATTTCTTAGATACTTTAATTTTTTTAATATGACAGCACTATGTATTTTCCCATAATCACTGTTTCCCCAGTACAACAGATTTTTCTCTTAAAATAAAAAAAGAAAGAGAAAAAGGAAAAATAAAATTTCACAGAAATTCACAGGGAGGATTGCACCAATAATTGCTTTCATCTTTCAGAATTGTCCAGATTGCAGGTTGATTTTGCATCTTCAACACTAACAGCCTCTAAGATTCTGCAATTATTTAACCAATATATAAGACCTGTTACTTGGGCAAACATGTCAAACTGTCACTAAACAGGATTACAACCTCAGTAACTTAAAAGATTATTTAAAAAGCTTTACCATAAACTTGTATGTAGTAGTTTTGAAGTAATATACAAATTCTGAGCTTGGATAGATTAATCAACTCTAAATGAAAACAAAATATGTAGTCTTATTTGCTACCCAGTGCATATACAGTATGGTCTCATCTACATATCTTTCACTATTGAAACCATAGTGGAAAGAAGCTGAATTAGACACAAACTCTTCAGTATTGTTTGAAATATCTAGCTCATTTTTTTAAAAAAACTTAATCTTTATGTCATTGATTAGGACATAACATAATTCAAGATAGTAAACAGTTGTATATTTGAACAATGCTAATATTCTGTGTATATTCATTCACAAAATTCTAAACTACCTACTTTTTCAGCAGGCTATTATTTTAACAGAGGTTTTTTTTTTCCTTTTTTGCATTCATTGAAATCAATGTGAAAATTTCACCACTGACTTCAACTGGCAAAGATGACCTTTTTAGAACACTAAAAATTGCAAGCATTAAAAATGCAGAAAATAGTTATTTATTTTTTTAATTTAATATGTTTACTTGTAAAGAAAGGCTTGTATTAAAAAACATAATAACCAGATTAAGCCATCACTGAAAAAGTTATTCTGTCATATACATGAGTTCTAAAGATAAAAATCTCACAGAACATCAGGTTTACTGACAGACAACCGACAATTCATCAACTTCACAACTAGATGTAATATTGAATCTACAGTATATTTTACATGGCTTTATACCAGAAAGCTAACAATAGGCTTGTTATTCTGTAATTACAACACAAAAAAAATCAAATTTAGCTGTCAGATCCATTCACTCACAAGAAAGACCAACTATTGCTTAATAATAAAAAACTTTACCACCAACAGCTCACATATTCTTTAGTTTCTTGGACATGCAGACACTATCTATTGCCAGAGAAGCTTCTTTACTTCAGAATGTTAAAAGAAACAAGCAAATTAACAAGAAAAACCCCACCTTCCCTCACCCCCCACAAGGTGTTGTGATTTACCAAGTGTGATTCAAACTACCGTGAAGTAACTCACTGAGACACAAAGTCTTTCACTTCTCTTCGTGTAAAAAGCCCATGAAAGAAAAAGATGTGACATTTTGACTGACAAAGCAAATATTTCAGGAATGTGTCCTGCACCTCAAATTCTCTGGGAAGGGAGGCACTTTGCTCATTACAGTAACTGTTTTCAGGTCAGAGGTCACCGATGATAATTTTATTACCTTTAACCTCACTGATGGCCACTTGGAGACAGCAAGAAAAAGTACGTAAAAGTGTATTGCAATGCCAACCTTCAGTGAGAAAAAAAAATGTATTTTTCTAACTGTATGTATTTATACACACAAAACTTAAAATGTTAAAAAAAAGCAGTTAATGTGGACACGCTAAACATCTCAACACACAGCAATAGTGTTTGACAGGAAAGCGCCCAGGATATTGTCCCTTAAACAGAGCCTGAAAGATCAAATAGATGTCAGAGGATACAACAAAGGCAATCCTGACAATGTTCAGCACTTCAACAGTGATGGCTAATTTACAAAATTAATTGGATGCATCAATCCCCCCCTCCTATTTTAAAAGGGAATATATTCTTTTCTTACAGTATCTGCCATGTGCTTTGTTGGTTTTTTGTGGGTTTTTTTTTTTTTTTTGAATTGTGTGTAATGGTCGTCTTGCAGAGTACAGGAATATCTCTGCCTCTCCACACATTTTTACCGTTGCATAGCACATCGCAGCGGATTATTTCAAGACATCTTTTCACTAGACCATCCTGACACCGGGCTGCAGCTCGTAGATAAGCTTTTACATTAGTACTCCCCAGATACTGAGCTCTCGCTACAAGTAAGAGATAGAGGAATACTTACAGCACTTCCAGGTCGCGCAGAGCCCTAAATGCCCCATCTTCAATACAGCTGATCTGGTTGTAATCCAGCTGCCTGTTAACGAGATTAGGAAGGTATTTGTAAGGGAGAGGAGCTTTGGCAGCGGTGGGTGCGAAGCGAGCCTGGGGAAGGGCTGGCACAGCTGGGCCACGGGAACCGAAACGCTCCGGGAAAACCAGTCACACACCGGAGAGGGACACACAGCATGCTGGCCTGGACGCTGCCACAGAAATCCCTTTTTGTTCTGAACTGTCTGCGCAAAAAACCGGCAGCGCTGGGAAAGCTCCAGTAAATAATAACTGCACCTTATATTAAATGCCAAAGGAATGCAATTTCATTACATCAAGAAAAGCTATCCATTAAAAGCTCTCAGCGTCATCTTGCTGAAACAATTTCATTAAGGTAAAGGACGGTAAATCACTTAATGTCACACGCATCCCCTCGGTGACCTAACAGAATCCATTTATCAGAGCAGCCCAGCTGCATGTTAATTCCACCCGCCGCGGCAGCGACCGGCAGGAGACACCACTTTTAGGGGTCNGAATAATCACCTTCTAGAATATTTCTCAATGGAGAAATAACAGCGTCCAAGGTATCTACCTCCTTGGTTACTTATCGTCTTTAATTCTGCTCCAAATGAAACAAGTATTTCTGCTGTAACCTTCAGTATGTGGTTTTCTAAGTACTTTGTGCTCTCTGCGATTATATGCAGATAGGATGTTGTAACGGAGCCCTTGAATTCTGGACATAAAACTCAGCAACCCATCCCATACATTATTAATCTTTGAGTATTAAGTTATGAAAAATTTACATTCCTTTCTCTGAAGAATATCATTACCTTTTCAATTCAAAACATTGATACAGTACGTACTGCCCAATTAAAAAAGTCTGCTGAAATTAACACTCGTGCAAATACAAAATCCCGGTTTCTCTGCTGATAAAAGCTTTTCCTACAAATACTGCCCTGTCTGCGCATTTCAGGGCACATCTTGCAAAGCAAAGATGATACAACCTCACTTTAAACAACTAGAGCATCTTCTCCAAGCCAGTAACTTGTCAGTGTCAGATAATATATATGTGTATGAACAATACTACGAAAATGAACAAAATACAAATGAACTCTGCCCTTCTGTCTTCAATTATATATTAGCTAGCAGGGCTAATGAGGCTTTTACTAAAACATTTTCTGTGATTCTTCAGAATCTATGATAATGTTTTACTTTATTAATAAATCATCACACCCACTGTTGAGTGTAATGTACCAACTTCTATAAAGTTCTTCTAGTTTCATCCACATTTTTCATCTGAATTACTACTACACAGGATTAAAATATTGTCATAACTGTAACAGCGCCTGTGTTTCTGTATACTGAAAGCTAAAAGCAAACTATCATTTCCGGAATATGATCTTTAATCATTTTGGTGCAATGTTACAGCACCAGTGCTGCAGTGTTGGAATATTTAAGCCTACTTTCTCAGGCTCCTTCAATTTTTACTAATGAATTTCATTTAACAATTAAGTTAATAGACTTTTTATTTTAAAGAGGTAAAATATATACACTGTACAATTCTCTAACCTCTTGAACAATTTATCAAAGCTATTTAAATTAGTACAATGGCATGAAATGTTACCCTTGACACAATACAAAAGAGAAATTGTTTCCAGACAAATTGGAAAAATCTTTTAATGCCATCAAATTTGCCTAATGCAGTCTGCAGGTTAATCTGTAAAAGGGTGAGCTGTATGTTTGCCCATATCTTATTATCCTTCGCTGTCAATGTATAAATCAGTGCTGACACAGCTTCTTCTAAATCATCCATATTATACACAAAGGAAAATCTTTTAACAGTAGAGAAAGCACTTGAGCAAATCTTGTCCTACACAAACTGAAAGGCAGATTTCTGCCACTAGACTGGCAGCAGTCGTGGTGCACATGAAAACTTTTGGACTTCTTCCTTAATGAGTCACCATGACCACTACCTTAGTGAAGGGTGAGTTGTTTTCATTTACATCTTCTTACCAGAAAGATTACTTTTGTTTGCACTGAACTAATTAGTTGGTTTGGGTTTGGGGGAAGAGAATTCTGTGTGTGGGAGAGGAGAAATGTTTCCTAGTTTCATAAATCATTGTCTTTGAAAGATACGACCATCTTTATGTTTTAGATGATCTTCCATCAGTTACGACCATGATATAAAACGATCAGACACACACCATGAAGAACAATTGGCATGATATATATTTTTTAAGCTAGGAAAGGTACACGACTTTGAAGATTGTGTGCCTGGCTTGAATAGCAATTTATGGTATTTGTGTTAAGGTAAAGATATCCACTGAATATATAATCCAAACAGAAAGTTAGACAATATTTCCCAACCAGTATATCATTAACTTATGATGTCCCTCTAAGAGATACACTGAAGCAGCCTGATTTTTTTTGGATAAGACCAGTTCCTGACAGAAAGTGTGTGAGTGCTATGACTTGACATAAGTAAGAATAATGGAGAGAAAAAGCACATACTTCTCTAATTTTAAGTTATATTTTATAATTTGGTTTTAGCATAATGACTTTCAAAACCACACATAAAAATTAACTAAGCTATAATGAAACTTTTCTCTCCACTAAGTTATTGACCATACCAATAAAATAACTCCATTTTAGAAAGCTTTTTTTTTTTTTTTCCCCCTGGGAATTTCTTTTCCTTTTTTTTTTTTTTCAAATTTTTTAAAACACCATACACCATAAGACCAGAAACTGATCAGACATGGATGAGCAACTTTGGCCTGTCCTCATCCCTCCTTTCTCCCCAGTCTCTCCTTCATCACCTCGCCCACGGACCCATCTCCATGTCGGGTCCATGTCAGGTCTTTTCTATGTGGGAACTCTCCAGCCCTTTGGAAAAATCACTGTTCCACTCTGCCCCCCGCAACCTTCCTCCACAGAGCAGCTGATTACCTTTAGCAGTGCCATTCCTGTGAAGCTCATAAACCACCAAAACCAGCGATCACATTCAAAATCTTTCCATTGTCACAGAGAATTGAATAGGTTTTGCCCCTAGATCTGCAGCGTTACCGCAGAAATACCACGGTATTTCATGTACTTACTAATCCTCTGCTATTTGAAATGCTAATTTTTATGAGTTCAGCTATGAGAACTAGTAAGAGCTACATAAAAAGCATTCACCTAATAAGATGTCTGCTTAAAATGTTTTTTATTTATTGCTTTTGCTGATACATCTTACACAGTAGAAATATGTTGCTAACTTATATTTCTTCCCTTTTAGCATATGCTGTCTACCAGATAATGCTAAACAAATATCTAAAAATAAAGCTTGTTGTACCACAAGAAGAGCTTTTAATGACTAACCGAAGATGTTGCACACATTTGAAAACTACTACCTTCACACAGAAAGAAACTGTTATCTGACTGACAAAACCCCTTCTTTACTCATTCATAGAGGCTGTTAGAAGTTGGGACAACTATTTCAGCCAATCTGTTTGTTTTCCTCTCCTGTTTTTCAGGGCCTGAGGACACTCTGTGGTCCCATGCAAGAGAGGCACCATGCAGCCCTACATTCTCCTTTGTTCAGAAACGATTACATTCCCTTCATGTATCAATTTAACACTGTTTAAGAAGTCATCAGAAAAAGTCAGAAGCTATTCTAGATCCCTATGATAGCTTCCTTACCAGTAAAACAATTAGGAAATATTTCCAGTTTAGCATGTTATATGCTGGATTTCACATCATTAAAATTCTTCTTTAGGAAAAGAACAGAGTGCACAATATTTATCACTGCAACACAATTTTTGAAAACAGTCACTGTTTTAATGTCTCCTTGTATTTTTTACAACAGAACTGAGTTATGTTTCCCATTTCTCAATTCCCTTCTCAATTTCAATTTCAAGAGGAATCAATAATTTCAGAGGCATTACTTGAGAAAGATGTAACAAAATCATGTAAGAATTTATTCTAAGTTTTTATCAAACATCAGAGAACTACTTGTTTCCCATGACTATTATTATTTACTGTGATTGCTCTTTAATTTGGAAGTGCTTTTTTTCTGCTTGCCGTTTATTTTGCTAATGTAGTTCATTTTGTTCTTTGCTCAATTTTCCCTGTAAAACAATTTTGAATGCTTTTTTTTCCCCCTAATATACATTATATAGTAAATGATTAACTTACTTCTTTTATCCAAAATTGAAAAGCAAGACTTACAAATGTTTCCAAGTAAGGCATACTTACTGAATGAACTAGAGGAAAAGGGAGAACTGATCTGTAATTCAACAGCTCCATCCCCTCAAAATTATCTAGCACTCTACTTGCCTAAACCCATAAGTATCTTCCATGAGCAAAATGAAAAAAAACCAACAGTCAAAATGAAACAGGAGATTGCCACGATAAGAAGGATGAAGACAGAATAAACAATCTGTAAGTTATGTGATGTAAAGATGTTATCACATCAGTATGACTTCCCAGAAATAATGCAATTTAGCAATTAGATGGAAAACAGCATCAAGACTATTATAACACGGAGAGCAAATACATTCCTGTTATAGCGCTTAAGTCATATTAAGCACATATCGCATGAAATTCTGTTAGTTTATTTAAATATTAATTAGAAAATCTTTATCTATAGAATGATTTCTACTTAGTTATTCTACATATCAACAAACCTCCTTGCAAATCTCCTCGACATGATTAGGAGACCCTGTTTAATATAGCAGAGACAGTCTCCCTTTCCAAGGCCGTGTAGAAACAAAAGGGCCTAAAGGCTCCTGAGAGTCCAACTAACTTCTGCATGAGACTTTAACACTAAACAGAAGCATAAACTACTTTCTGTTACAATTCAAATCTTCAAAGAGGATTTGCATTATTCTCGGTATTTGACATAGCCAAATGAAATTTAAGGATAAAATTGAATCCAAGTCTTCCTACAACAGAGTTTATCAGCTCCGTTCAAATTCATCTATCTCAATTTGCTTTGTTTTAGCACAGGAAAATCTATGGGAAATGACATAAATCACAGCAACATTTGGTACTTTTCCTAGTAAAAGCAGAGGCCACATTTTTCATTAGAGTAAATTCAGATACCATGTAAAATTTTGTGCTAAGTATTAGCACTTATCTTAGCAGATGGAACCACACCTACTTCAGCTGCTTAGGTTTTATTCAACTAACGTTTACTGTAATTCAAATAAATTTCAGATAGATTTTTAGATTCTATGTATTTTAGACTTTTCCTCACTGGTTCAAGTGAGAAAAAGTGACTTGCAAGAAAGCTCTCAATTCACATTCAAAGACTTTGGATTTGAAACTCATCTTCAAAGCCAAATGCTCTGCTTGATTTAAAAACATAACTGACTTTGAGATTTTATAAATGAATTTGTTGACAAAAAATAAAATGTTTTCAGCAGGTCAAATTTTAGGAAAGTCGTCTGTAATGAAAATAACAACTTTAAAAATAGTATTGAAATGGTACTTCATTTAAACAACCTGAAAGAACAGGCCTGTTTGACAACAAGAGTTTTAGAAGCCACTAGAAAAGTGTACCTGTTCTTCATTCCTTCAGAGCTTTTTTGACTTTAGTAAAAATCTTAAGTATACACTGAATATATTTCACTAATACCCTGTTAAAATCCTTTTTGATGCATACCTGAAATACAGCTAGCTGAACAGACTGGTAGTGGAATTAAGATTCCCACTAAGAACAAGCATAAAAAGTATGCCAATTCTAAATTATTAAAGCACGTCTTAGAAAAGCAATGCATTTGGATTAGCACTCGTACAGATGAGTCGGCAAATATACTTCCAGTTGCAGTGGAATTTTGTGCATGATGTGAGAAGAAACCGGTAACTCGAATATCTTCAGCAGGACTTTGTGGTTTTGGACTGCTAGTAAAATTGAACTTCAAAAAAATGTCCAATCATTGCCTGGTGGAACAGGCTGCCCAGGGAGGTCTTGGAATCCCCTTCTCTGGAGATTTTCAAGACCAGCCTTGATGCAGTCCTGAGCGATATGCTCCAGAGAATCCTGCTTTAGCAGGGGAGTTGGACTAGACGATCTCTAGAGGTCTCTTCCAACTCTGACAATTCTGTGATTCCGTAATTGCCAATGATTAATTCAAAATTCAGTTGTGCATTTAGTGACAATGCCACTTTTAAATCTTTCACAATGCGCTTAAGAGAGGCATCAGGGCAACACCAAGTAATACGAATCAAGGTTTTGGGCAAAATTTAGTGTAATGGGAAGGATTTTGAGTGGATGCTGGTGTCTGTCTCTCTCTCCACTAATTCACCATTTTCCCAGCCAACTAAATCTGTGAAGCTACTACCTTGCCCTGCAGCCTTTATCCTTGGGGTGACAGCTACAGTGTCCCCAACTTGCTGGGAAAAATCTGAACCAAATGAACACAAAGCCACCAAAGAACAGGGGAGTCCGAAGTAAGGCCTGATCATGACAAGAAAAACGGGGCACAAGATATTTGCAGGAGATATGATGAGAATGTTCCTTGGTATTTTTGGCATAATTTGATGTTGCACATATTTAGCATCACAGGTCTGCCATGATGCTAGTGTATTCCTTTCCATCCTCTGCTGGATATTGATTACAAAGCAGAAGAGGAAGCTGGAACCATTGAAAATTTTATATACTTCAAACAGAAATATCATAATATAATTTTATCAAAATCATCAGAGTAGGGGTCAAAATCTACTTCTTAAAAACTGAGCACAGCACTATTGTTATTTCACTGGTGTTTCACATTTCTTTGCATTTTAAGCCAAATTCTTTTTCTTCCTAGTAACCAGACTCAAGAAACTACCCATCTAAACTTAAAAACGGTGCTGCTAAATCATTTTCTTACCATCTTAAATAAAATTCCTGAGGTTAGGGAGATTTTAAACACCTTTCACATCAAGTGTGAGTACTGTATCACCAGAATGGGTTATGAAACCATCACTAACATGCATATTAAAAACATGTGTTTAGTTTCCAATTTATATGATAATTTATATTTATTTTTTAAAATAGTGGGTGCCATTGTGTTCTCTAAAGAATCTAGCTTCTTGGTGCATACTTTTCTGCATAAAAAAGTAGGAAGTTAGGAGCAACTTTCAGAATCATATTTCCAGAATTTGCACCCTAATTTCTGTCAAGTCCTAGATAACCACCTGTACTAAAAGTGGATTATTCTTCAAGTCATTGCCCTTCAACAAGGAAAACCAGACTTTTGAGACAGAGCAACTATTTTTTTTTTTCCTATATTTGAACTGCCAAAATATGGGATACTGGGCTTCCGGTCTGAGTAACCTGTACAAAATGACCTTATAGCAGATTTCTATTATCTGAAGGGGGCCTACAAGATAGGCGGAGAGGGATGTTTTACAAGTGTATGTAGGGATAGGACAAGGTGTAATGGCTTTAAACTGAAAGACAGGAGATTTAGATTAGGTATTAGGAAGAAATTTTTCACTATGAGGGTGGTGAGGTTGCCCAGGGAAGTTGTTGAGGCCCCATCTCTGGAGATGTTCAAGGCAAGGCTGGATGGGGCATTAAGTAACCTGGTCTAGTAGGAGGTGTCCAAGCCCATGGCAGGTGGGTTGGAACTCGATGATCTTTAAGGTGCCTTCCAACCCAACCCATTCTATGATTCATTTTTTTTCACTTCTGAAGAAGCTGATTCATTACCAAGAATCGGGCTGTACTGGTGAGAGTGAAGCTGGGACGCTCTGTCTGGCATTTGTGAGATGCCATCTGAGTTGTGCACATGATCTCAGTCTCCCCAGTAGCAGACGGACACTGGCAATGATGGGCTGAGTCCAACTAGGACCACTAAGATGGGAGGGCTGGAGCAGGTGACATTCGGGGAAAGGCTGCAAAAGCTGCATTTGTTCAGCCTCAGGAATCACAGAATCACANCAGTGCCTGACCACTCTCTCAGTAAAGTAATTCTTCCCAATATCTAATCTAAACCTCCCCTGCTGCAACTTCAGACCATTTCCTCTGGTCCTGTCATTATTCTCTTGGGAGAAGAGGCCAACACCTGCCTCTCTACAACCTCCTTTCAGGTAGTTGTAGAGGGCAATGAGGGCTCCCTAGAGGGTAATGAGGTCTTCCAATAAGGAAGAGAGGGCAAAGGGAAGATCTTATTGTTGCCTACAATTGTCTAAAGGGAAGGTATAGACAAAGCCAGACTCTTCTTAGTAACGAGACAAGAGGCAAGAAACAAGTTGGAAAATGAGTAATTCCAATGAGCTTTTAGGTAGGTTTGTGTGGGCGAATGGTTTTTCAGGGTTTTGTTCTTTTTTCTACAAGGCTGTGGCAGATTTCCTGGGTTGTCAATTCTCATAATACCTTGCCCATTCTTCTTTTATTTTCTACAGAATTTATACTGCAAATAAGAAGATGTCTAGAAGGAAGTATCATGGCCACGTCTTACAGAAACTAGACAGCTTCTTCTGAGAAATATCAAGAGAGCTCGAAAGCTAACGTATTAGCAGGAAATCAGAAGATCATACCATCAACCTTAAAGAAAGCAATTTCCTTCAGATAAACTGTGTTACCATCTAATTCCCTTTGCTCTGAGAAGACTAGAAGGGTGTTCTTTGGATATAATAAAATGTTTTCCAAAACATTCCAACTCCTGACTCAGATGGGGAAATATTTAGGGGGAGGGAGGGAATGGTGAGTCTCCATTCAGGAAAATAAAATAGGTAATCAGAGAGATCTGTTAACTGCCTTTTAAACAGCTTGCTGGAGCTACTGTATAGGATGGTTACCGGTCACTGCATTTAAAAAAAAAAAAAAGTCTCTGTAAATTATATTAAAGTAGATGTAAATAATGTTGGTACAGAAAGCAAATCCTGAATTTACGACATGTTCTAATACAGGTTGTACCTTCACCGTCTCTTCCCTAAGGTTGATTAACATCTTTAACATTATGCTCAACCACTAGGCAATTACAGAAGAAATACTGAAATTAGAACAAATATCACACTCTGTTATGACAGTTTTCAGGAAGTATATACAAATATTTGGTTCCTGGACCTTAGGTGAGTTGCCCAATAGATGCTAAATCCCTTTACTTCTTATTTTTCTTTTTTTGCAGAGTGATGCTTTCTACACCTATCACTCACCAGTTGTCCAAATTTCCTTGAACAATGAATTAAAAATAGTACAATTCTTTGCATCACCTTTTTTCAAGTGTAATGTCCAAGGCTAGATGGAAGGTTAAGGTTCAAATCTTCTTGCCTAAGCTTCTGAAAAGGCTCAATGGCCTGATCTAGTTATACAAGTGCTGTTCTAGAATCCTTCTGACTCACCCCACAAATTCACTCTGATGACATTCCGATGCTCACATCTACACTTCACACAATAGAAGGTGCTCCTTCTGAGTGACCAGGAGCATAGGTAGCATTTACAAGACAGAGAAATGTATTTTTTAGGACCTTCAATTGTAGTGGGATCATAAAGATTTTGGTTTAGTTTTTTTTTTTCTTTTTTTTTTTTTTTTCCCCTGGGACCACCAATAAAGGATATAACTGTAGTATTTTGCTACCACAACAAACTGTGCCCCAGATATGATTTGGACTTTGTGGCAATGTTATGGCTTTTATGACTGGTTTATTTTTTTTTTATTATCTCCCAAAAGAGAAAGGCGTTAAAGTGTGTATCTATTTTTTTATGCAAGTTTTAGACATATTTCAGGATCCTTACATTGAAAATGCACACCAAGACATAAATGTTATCTTAGCTAAAGATTAGTATCCTAATTAAGTTCCTGACTGGAATTATCTCCCCATGTATACTAATAACATTCTAAAATACTGCCCTGTCACTAGAAAATTCTCGATGATACTGTTATTTTTACTACCAAAGTTCCTTTCTGTAGCTGTATCAATTTCCAAATATAAAAGATCATGCAGAAAAATACAGGCTTTTCCTTGTAGCCAAGCCTCTTTTAGACCATAAGTAATGATGAGACCAGTTCTCAACAGAAACTGATAAAACATCAATTAAAACAAAGTAACGAAGCTACTTTGAGAAGCGCTTGCCTGTTTTTGAACAAAATAGATTTGGACATAATGGTTTTTCCATTGACATGTAGAATTCACTGACATGAACATTCACAGAGGGTAGATCCAGACCACAAACATGGTTAAATAAAAAAATAAATATTTTCTATATATCATATCAACTAGGCCACATTCTTGGGCATTCTGCTAAATCTTTGAAAAAAACACTCCCTTAACTGATTTGTGTGCGGTGCTGTGGGCAGCAGAATGAAGCGGAGTCCACCACAGGACAACAGAAACACAAAAGGCTTCCTTGTCCAGTCCTGTCCTACTGGGGACGAGACATCATGTCGTTTCTTTCATAATCGCGGAGCATTCGGTTTTCAAAGTGATACAACTAGAAAGTCCATTTTTCTTTAACACTGGCAACTTCAATTAATGGAAAGTGTTTCGATAGAAATTACCTGAAACCCTCATATAACGGTCTGATACTTCCCTATTTTTACTGATGCCACAGAAGATAGCAATTCTATTTTTTTACAGTTGCATCACCCTGGCAGCTCCATAGTCTTTCTGGAAGCCACTAGTATATCCCCTCTCTCTTTGTTGATTGTTTATAAGTGATGAGTCCTCAGCTTACAGCAAGGGTTATAGCTTTTGAGTGCATGACCTTAAATTTCCTACTATGCAAGTTCATCAGAGTCCTCAGGTCATTCGGGTCCTTTAATCCACTAAACTGATCTACTACTCTGAACAGAAAGTCGAAAAGTGACTGCTTTCCTTTGTCTTGAAACTCACATATTTCCACATTTAGAAGCCATAAGAATTCAAAACCTGCCCATGAACTTCAGGGTCACTGTCTCCAGGAAAATGAATATCAGTCCTTTAGAAAAGACTTATTTTACCACAGAAGAAAACCGCGTAAGAAAAGCAGTTTCACAAGTACAAAAATATATGCTAGCAAAACTAGATAATAGCACAATTTTTATTTCTTTCTTTTATACAAGGTAACAAAAGGAAAACTCTTAGACCCACAGCAAAAAGAATTTTTCCACATGAAACAATGAAATGTTTAAAATATCCTGACATTCAAATATTAAACTCTGTTTACCATAAGCAAATAGTTATAATGCCTCGTTGTATTCAACTCCATTTCAATGTTCTAGATTTCATATAGGGTAATTTTAGGATGCTTAAGATACGTTGAAGTATTTTGCCAAAGCAAATGGTACGTGTTGCTTTTATGCAGAGATTTCTTAAGCAGTTATAAACTTGCTTAGGAAAAAAAGGATCTGATACAACAAAAGCACATTGTATTGACAAAGCATTAACATCAGAATATATGCATGAAGGAGGAAAATACTTACAGATTTTTTATGTCTACTGCTCCTCGGAATGCCTTTCTTGGTATTGCTTGAATCTGATTTTCACTAAGATCACTAGGAAAAAAAATAATTAAATTAAACTTAAAATCTGCCATATATATTTCTTTCTGTGTGTAAGAAAAAGAGCACATAAGGAAATTATTTCAGCCATTACAGTTCATTCAACGTTTCAAATGAAGCTTATTCTATTACCTTAACTGATTTGTAATTGAAGAAATAGAAGCAGCAATAATACTCAAATTAGTTTATGTGTTGCTCTAAGTAGCTCCTTTACAAAGCACCAATATATATGCCAAACAAAAAGCATAAGCATTATATAATTTTACAATGAAGGCCAATTTGATTTAATTTTTAACTGATTTATTTTACTTTTTAACTCATTCCAAATCCATGACATCCAGTGTTTGATAGTATGCTCAGCTTTACACAAGGAAGACTGCAATCAAGCAAAAAGAACAAGTAGCAAGCTGTTGAGAACAACTATCAAGCTGTATAACATCTGAGATCAATATATTCCTGAATTTTGTTTCAGTGGCAAGCACTGTAGATGTTAAAAGAAGGCACTGAAAACCATCCTCCATTAGATATCTAATGCTTGTCCCCAAAATTCCTGCATGGCCAGCTGTACCAGGCTATCTGAAACTAGTGCATTTTCCAAAAGAGAAATATTCATTACTCTTTTTTTTTGCTATCAGTATAAATAACCAACCCTTTTTCTGAAATTTAGAAATACTTTTAGCCTTCACAGTTCCATGTTGTAAATAGAACCTAGAGAACTGCAGTAAAGGCAGTATCAGAAGAGAGGAGAAAAAAAACTACAATAAAAAAGTAGGAAAACAAACCCAAAATAGAATCCAGAGCTCTTCACGTATGCTGTACTCCATTAACAAGTAATTCAGTGCAATAGGACATGATCAATAGATTAAAGTTGTTAGTGCAGTTTGAAGGTTCTACTTCAGACTATAGTTTCAGACCCTGGACCAAACCTCCCTACCACTCACATGGTTCACAGACATCTGAAGGCCTTCAAAGGGACCTGTCTATCTTGTAGTTTCAAAATTATGAAATCAGATCTCCTTTTGAAGGCCTTCAGAGATGCATATATCTATAGACATATACACAGGAACACAAGAAATTATACAAAGAGGCTTACTTGAGCATTTGAATAACACTTAGAAAAAAATCAGATGTGTGCAAGCTGTGTCTACACTAGAATTTTCCATCAGTGTGCAGAGCAGAACTAGATTTCATTTCAGTAAAACGAAATCAGGACCTTCACTCCAAAAAGCACATCATATGCACTCCAACCCCTAACAGGAGAAGTAAAATTGCACAATATTTTGCTTTTTAGAGAAATCTTTTGGATGACCTTTTCAGAGACAGCTTTTACGAGAAACATTGCAAAATGGCGCATAGAAATAGATCTAAATCACATGAAGTGAAAAAGCGTTTAGCTGATTAAACATAAACAGTCATGCTTTTGACATACTCTTTCCCTAAAATGTAATCTAGCATGAGCTCATGTTTCCAGTTATTAGCAATCACACCTGGAGATCTTTTTGAGATTTATGAACTTAAAAAAGTCTAACAAAACTTATATCAATATAATCCTTTTGGATATAATTATACATACATTGACAGCAACTTTGTTTTATCCAATTCGCTGTTAATTTATAGAAAATCACATTCTATTTACTGAATCTTTCATAGTTTGTGTATCTAACTGCACTGCAATATCTTGCAAGGTGTATTTAAAACTAGACTCAATTTTACTGTTATTAACCATGTGTGAAAAAAGAGAATCTGTGAGCTGTGATTTAATTTTCAAGCCACCTAAGTAATCTTGAAATGGGATATGACTCCAATGCTCCGACAATAAATTCAATGGCAATGAATGAAAAAGCAGCCTTCAGCATTTGTTACGGCAACATGATTTAACAGCCTACTTCCTTTGAAAAAATTCCATTATAAGTATAAACAGGAAATATCTATATTTACACTTCTGTCTAATTGACTAATACATTTTACCAATATAAAAATTGTGCATAAAGAGGTTAAGACAGCAGTAGTGATTCTTATCATAACCAATGATTAGTTTATAATACAGATACGTGTATATATCTACATAAACAACTGCCATACTCATAAATATATACTGCAGGAGGTAATGGTGCATTACATTTTTTATGACAGTTAATAGAGTATCATCATTCACAATTTTATATAATTTTTAAAAGTAAATGATGAATAAGATTGAGACAATATGTAAATTATTTTTTAAAATATCTATTGGTCAAAATCTTTCTTTCTTTGATTAAATGCAAATCTTAGCATGAATGCAAGGACTGCTTAGTGATATGGTTTAGTGATGGTTTTTGTCAGTGTTAGGCTGATGGTTGGACTCGATGATCTGGAAGGTCCCTTCCAACCCAGGCACATTCTATGATTCTATGACTTACAAATAACAGTTATTGAGCCAGGGTCCTAATTAAACAATACACTGAGACTGTATGTGTGCTTACATTTGTTGGTGTGTATGCACATGTGAAAGACAGAAAACTAATAGCATGCTAGATTTACCCGCGGGGCCACACAGTCAACACCATTTCCATGTAGCACAGGCTCACGTAGACTAAAGTATGCTCTTCCCTGCTAATTTTAGCACATTTCAAGTATGAACTACCTGATTGCAAAGGCTCCCAACCTTCCTGTGCAAGGCACTTGTTTAAAGCATCCTTCTAAACGTGGAGAGCTAAGTAAAGTTGGCAAATGTCATTTTCCAAGAGAAATTTTTTTTTTGCAATGCATCTGCTGGTTTCCGAAACTTTCTTGGAATTGTTTATGTAACAAAAGTGTAAGTTATTAATTCCTTCCTTCATTGCAAAATCCCACCTCTCGCATATCAGCTATGATTTTCAACACGCAATTTATGCCTGCTTATTGCAGAAAAGCTTTTAGTAATTATTTATTGATTGTTTTAACTTTTCATCTGCTCAGTCTCAAAAGGTCTCCTTATAAAAACCTTGAGAGGCTTAAACAAACATTCAGATTTTTCTTCTTGCATAAATTACACTTACACTTCACACTGCAGACCCAGGACTCAGTAAGGAATTGCTGTGTGGTCTTTTTTTATGATGTTTTAACTTATTCTGCTGAAATTCTTAGATTGCTCACAGAAAAGGTAACAAGCAGCACAGGGTGCACTCTGACTTTCTGGGGAAATCAGGAAAAAAACATGTGTTGTAGATAAAACTAGACAATTTTGCAGGCCGTTATGTTCCATTGATTTGACTTTGCAACTTATATTCTGCAGTGAAGAAAGGTGCAAATCTCTTTTTTAGCCTGATGGTCCTTGTTTTCCGGCACTAACAACTGTCTGAACTTCACCTCTCATCTCAAAAAGAGGCAGCATTTGAATCCTGACTATAATTTATGATGATACTTGGTACTCCTAAAATGAAAGAAGCTCTAAGCATTTCAATAAAATTTAAACCACTAAACAAAAGAACATCCTACTTTTAAAAGAACAAATCTGTATTTTTGAAAGAAAAGGCATGAACTTGCCTTAACATTTGAAACCAGCAATCTAGCTGAGATACTTTAATCGGAACAAGTTCTTCGCCATTATTATTACAGCTGAAGACCTTACATCAAAATCCAGCATTCCTCTGGAACGGCAGAATTGATTTTTAAAGGTTTTGTACACAGCTGGAGTGAAAAAGCCAAGATTTTTTAAGATTTCTTTTTTAAATAAAGTCCAATGGTGTAGTAAAATGCTTTGATGAATTCATCTTTATGCAGAGTCTACTTGTCTTACAGCCTTCTCTCAACTAAAATTTTCTTAACTCTATTATATCATTCCTAGAGAGATATATTCCAAATCAATATGTCTTAGACATTGACCCTTCAAGAAAATTCCTTAGTGCTTCTTTGTGGGCTTCATTCATTACACTCCCTGGCCAGCAGAGCAACTTCAACCTCCTGGCCTCCACACATCACCAAACCAGAGCTTGGGGCCAGAACTACCATTTGTAACTTCAGTCACTTTTAGTTTGAGGTGTCCTCAGGCCAAAAGGTGGCACAGAAATATTGGGGTTAAATAGATTTTCCCACAAAAAGCCATCTGGGCATATCAGGCTGGAAGCCTGAAAGAATGTAGATTTCTGTATTTCACAAACCAATGAAAAACATTAACAACAAGAACAACAAAAAATAATCAAACCTCTCACCTCTACCCTCCTCCCAAAAATCAGCTTTATTTTATGTATTCAGCTAATTATTGTATTTTTTTGCTTCAGAATACATTAGTAAACATAATGCATTATGCTTTGTGGGAATAGCAGAAAGACCTTGCCAAAACCTTGCTACTACTGAATCCTTCCTAAGAACAGGATGGAAATGGTACATTTCTCTTTATCATATTTACTGGTTAGCAGATAGAAGTGTATCAGAAAGAAAACCCCCAACCTAGAATCCTGATAACATTTGAAATTCATACCAATAGAATATAATAACCTATTCCCATAGAAAACCTCAGAAACCTATATATACTCGCTTTTTTATCTGACGATAAAGCCCTCAGATAACCTCGTATTAATGAGGCTGATAGAGTGCTTCAGCTCTTAAAAAATGCAGACAGTACTGCATTGCAGCTATTTTATTACTCACCATGTATGGTTCCCAGTTGAATATCGCATTTAACCTTAAAAAGAGTGCTAAATTTTTAATTATATAAATTGAAACACCGCATATAATATCTATATCATATGCTGTTAAGCCTGTATCACAGTTTTCTTGTGTGGCTAAAACCATTGTTTGTTCTGAAACAATAAATCTTTTGAAGATGGCAAACCTGCTTGTAAATTTAATTACTTGTAATTTTATTTTCCTCTATGGTTTAACCTCCCTCTGTGTCTGACCAGCAATATCATAAATCTATACTGCCATTCTCTACTTTGTAAAATACTGAGTACTGGGAATGAATCATGTGTTCTGATTTTTAAAGGAAAACGCGGAAATACTGAGTCAAACTAAGTATTGAATACTTACCAGTTTATTTATCCTAATTCATAAAAACAGCTCAGAGGGTAGCTCTTCCATGATCGGCATCCTTAATAATTATTTAAATATATCTGACACAAATAAAGCCTTGCTTAGTACTTCCTTACTGGAAAACAATAATTTTAACTTTAGCTAAATATATTCTGCATGAAATCTTTTAGTTTCAAGTCATTACTCATTGTCTTATCACAGCAGGCCCTGCTAAAATGTTTGTCCCCATCTTTCTCTAGGCTGCCTTCACGTACTGGAAGGGGCTCTAAGGTCTCCCTGGAGCCAGCTCTTCTCCAGGCAGAACTACCCCAACTCTCTCACCCTGTCCTCACAGCAGAGGTGCTCCAACCCTCTGGTCATCTTTGTGGCTTCCTCTGGACCTGCTCCAACAGGTCCATGTCTTTCGTACTTCTCCAGCCACGGTCCCCCTAATGAGTCTATGCCATCTAAACCCATGAACCTATTCCAGTGCAAGACCCAGGTTTGCAAGAGCTATTAGATATTATTTCCCCGGTTTTGATGCACTCTGCCTCACTGGGAGGCAGTGAAGATACCAGCAGTAAAACCTGAGCTCCCAGAAGGCAAGAACATGCTGTGATGTGACCATGTAAGAGAAGTGATCCATGGCCCCAAGTTTCAACTGTGTCTTTGTACGTCTCGAAAGAAGGATGGAAAGAGATTATTTAATATCATGATTAACACAAGCAGCTGCCTCTATTTGCGAAAGCTGCTGTAGCAGTGAGCTTTCCAATGCAAAGAGGACAGCAAATGAATGAAACAGCAAAGTAGGTTTTTTATGTTTTGCTGGATCTCTGATTTGGATTTCACTCCTGAAATGCCAGACAGGTTTCCACTTTCTAAATCTGAATAACAAATATGTATTTCTACTCTGTAGTAGCTGGTTTGCTTTATCATGCAAAACTTATGATCAGATTTTTTTGCTGCTCACAAACCTTCATTTATCATCACACAACCATCCTCTCAAAATTGCAAAGTTGCAGTATGACTAGGGATTTAATCCAAGACCTTTTTTGAATGCTGCAAAGGCACGGTTTGGCAATCACTAGTTTTATTGTATTAGGATAAGGTATGTAAGCATGAAAATTATTCTCAGAACTATGTAATGAGAATCAAAGCAAAGTATAGTCTTCAAGAATACAGATGCTACTGAACATTATGGTGTAAATGCAGGGGGAGTATCTTGGAGACATAGTTCCTTTAAAATTAATAGCTCAGGTGAACCGAACCTATTGAAGCATATTGGAATTCCATCATGGTAGCGTGTTCTTACTAAACAAACAGGAATGATTTAATCTATAACACAACAGGTTTTTATCCCATGTTCAGCAAATATATTAATATATACAAACAAGTAAGTACCTTTCCCATCAGTCAAATGAGGCTTATCCAGTTAATTGATACAATACTGACATATGTTTGGCTTTACAGAGTTACTGTATAACAATTTCCTGTACTGCATCACTTATTTATGAAGATAATTTATACTTGAGTGGCTTCTCATGTTTTAGCAAGTCATAGCTTTTTGGTCAGTCTGTAGATCAATCAAGACAGACAGAATAAGGCAATACTTAAAAAAACATAGGTGTAACAATTCAGTCCAAACTCTTATTCTGAAAAAAACACAAACCAAAAACCACCAAAACCACGAATTCTACTGTACCATTATTCTTTGACTATGAAATAAACAATTTAGCCTCCTATTAATTTCAATGTTTTTTTATTATTCAGTAAAACATCCAGTGTAGCTATTTCTCTTCCTAATGAAGATACAAAAGGAGTCCAATACTATCAGCAGTGGCGGATATGTCTCCAGGCACATATTTATCTTCTTGTGAAGATCAAAAATCTGAATTATAAATCCTAGCATTAACCCTGTAAATCATTATTGCGGGTGATATCATCATTTCAACCTGTTACCCGTAAGAGGAATAAAATTCCATGTTTGAGAAAGGTACTATTAACCTCCTTTCACAGATGGAGAAGCCAAGGTAGTATATATCAATGGTCGTATGTATCAGTACCATGCTGGGGAGCACAAAGCAGATGAGAAAAATTTAGATCACAGAATTTCAGGTTGTCTCTGCATCACTAATTTCCATTTGCTCTGTTGACTCCCTAGAGATTCAGATGCTGTACAGAGTAGACACATAATCTATTCCCACGCTAAAGCAGGATCACTCCCTGTGCCACAGTGTGCTGCATCCCCTGAGTTAATATTTCATATTTTACAACACAGGGCAATTACCACTGGAATATGGACGGAATGATGTGAGTCACAGCAACCTCTATGGTAAGGAATGAATCTTCCACTTTTTTCTAAGAATATTCAGACTAAATTTCCCTGCTCGCTTTCATCTCTCAGGTTTAAATGATACCACTTTTAATGAAGTTTCTTTCATTCTTAATGTTTCAGACTTTTAAATATTATCCACTTATAAATCTACGATTTAATGGAAATGTACTTCTTATTATAGCTATTGGTATATTATTATTTGTATTATTTAAGCAGCAGGTATTTTTATCCATTTTATCTATTTATTAAAGCAGAGGTGCAGATCATTTATGTAGCTGTATAGAATGTACACAACAACAGAGTAAAACTAACAAACTAAACAATGGGAGTACTGGCAGCCTGATAATCTGAGAGTTTACCAGTACCTTCAACCTTAACGTATGGGATAAGTCATCAAAAATGCAAATTACAACAATTAGTGCTAACCTTTTTTTGCTTGAGAAACAGCCTGACCCTTCTTAACTATCCAATATCATATGACATTTACTTGTTTATAATTTTGTGTATTACTAATTGGTAATTTGTGCAGAATGCAAATAGCACAGAGTACAAGTACCAGGCCTGTCTGACTTCTTAATAGGATCACATTTTAGGTTTGAAATAAGCCAAAACCTCCAATCTCAGTCTTGGCGTGAAAGTTGATCTATGGGCCGCAAAATCAATTCTACTCTACAATGTCTCCAACAGTTCACTTAAATCAATTTGTATATTCTGGTACCATTTGAAAATAATTGCTTTAGGAGCTTCAGCAGTGATTCTTTGTTGTGCTAGAGTGTCCTAGTGTGGCAAATGCTAATTGTAAAATAAAATAGGAGTATTAGGACCACACATGTATTCTACTGGAGCCTTAGAAATTATTTTTGAAAAGGAAAGCAGTCTTTATTAGTCTTTTCCACTAAACTAATATGTAATTTTCTTTTGTTTAGGATTATAAAATTAAAAAATAGAAATAATTACACATTGTAGCTCCTAAGGAGGAAAGGACCACCCGCAATTTCAAAGAGAGAAAATTGCAATACTACTTCAAATTTGGCTTCAATGTAATTCTTTTGATAGAAAAAGACCCTTGAAAGAAAAACTTGAAGCTCTTAAGAACACCCTCTACACACCCCCAAAGAAAAAGCAATTCTTTAACCTTCATAGAGTCTCAAATTGGTCAAGCTGAAGGAAGATACTGAGCGACATTTACTGACTGCTGCTTGCCATGCATTTCTAGTGGCAGCACTGTTCCCTTAACAGTGCCCAAGACAGAAGCACAACTGTGAAATGTGAGGGTACCGTTGACCTACAACCCTGCTCGGAGTTTGCAGCGAGGAAGATGACTTTTAGTCATATGGATGTATATCTTGCATTTAATGTTTCAAAAATGGCCAATAATTCATATAGCATATACGGGGTTTGCTCATGCATTTTCCCCTCCTTTTTATTTAACCAGGTTGGAATTGAAAGCAAAACAGAAAATAACTTTACTCTTTACGTGTTATTTCATACAAGGCCATAAAAGACCAATTCTTTGTAAGGAAAGCGTGAAGATTCTGCTATTTTAATCCAACCAGTCTTCAAAAGGTGATTCGGTGATTAATTTTTAATCAACTATCACACTTGATAGACTTGAAAATGCACTACAAGTTAAGGACTTAAAAAAGATAAAGCAAGATGCTGCCAGGTAACTTTCACTTCTTCTGGTACGTTACACACTCAGCATATGCATGGCTGAAACATCCATTTGGCTTGGTTTGGAGATCCACTCACATTAAGAATAAATGAGATGGCATACTTGACTTTCCAAAAGACCTCTTCAACAGCATCTGAAAAATCACTCACTACTTTTTCCTGTAACAAAACTTCTTTTTTAGCAGGAGTTTACAGCCGTCAACATGTCATTAATATTTAATATTGTTTCACCTGCTTTGGAATTGAAGCTGTAAGCACTTTTAGAAACTGACTGAAAGGTCATCTGGCATGTTGTCTAGTTTCACGACGCAATCTATATCCCTGTATATTCTCTTCTGAAATATCACTCAGTGAACTATGACATTTCTCTCTTTGTTCACAACGGAGCAGAGCGGGTTCCTGATCCAGCCCCATTACGCATAGCTGCTATTCCAATACAGGTAAGCAATAATTATATCCCTGGACACAGACATTTTTTAGCAAGTGTAGCTCCAGACTGTTAGTGTAATAACAAGCTGAGTACTCCGAGTGGTTCCTAACAGTAAAACTAACCTTGAACAGTTTGTCAAGGGACAGCCAAAATTTGGAGAGTAAACTAGAAATGATCTTGCAGATCATTAATGTTGAATGGCACCGTGCTCACTCTTCCTTCACTTGAGTCGAATGATGCAATTTGGGCATTTTCTCTTGAGATGGGCTGATTGCTTAACAAGACAGATTTATTGTACAGTCTTAGCTTTATACAATATGTGTGTAGTCACATAATGTATGTGAAGCGCTGATGCTTCAGGCTTTGAGGCTGTTGCCTGCCTGTGCCAGAAAGTACGCTAAGAACACTGAAGGAAACCAAAGCAAATTATAAAAGGATTAACGTGAATAATTAAAAAAAAATGACAAAGCTAAGCTACCGTCATAATTACTGCTTATCAAGATGACCAATATTATATCATTGTTTTCCTGGGCTTCACCCATCTGCTCATACCCATCTGTCATTTCTTATACTGCAATATTTTTCACAGAAATATGGGGTTTTTTTGTTTTACGGGGTGCTGGTTGGTTTTGTGGGTTTTTTTTTTTAACTTTGTTTGCACAGTGCCTAGCACCATTGGGTTTCTAACCCAAAGAGCAAGGACTTTGAGCTCCTGTGAGAGTAAACTAATAATGGAAAGGATGACAGAAACATGCATGTTCATATCATCCTTCACTGATAATGAAACAAAAACCAGTAAGAACGAGCTTAATTATTTGAGCAACTGGACAGGTTTTTTTTTACTGGATTTTTTTTTTTAATTCTATGTCTTGTATACAGGCTGGTTAATACAAGCCAACTAAAAGCTCTTAGGAGAAGAGAGAAAAGAAATTGTTGAGAAACTTCTGGGCAATTACTGATATTAATATTCAAGTATTCTGGAACTAAAACTTCCCACTGACCAGAATTAAATGACTCTAATAGTCTAGCTAAGCATCTCAGAAGTTTCTGTTCAAGGGCTCCAGGCTCTTCTTTCTTCTTGAGTCTGCCTCCTTTTTCTGTGGTTGTTCCAGCCACTTCACCCAAACTCCTTTAACCACAATCTCTTTCCTCTCAATGCCATGCAAAGAATCAGAATTTCAAGAGACAGTTTCCTGTAGTAAAAGGAGCTGAGAATACAGCAGAGGCAGTACAATGGGCTGTAAAACAGGAACAGTGTACCCTTGCTGAACACAGGGGCCACTGAGAATTGAAAATCCTTGTAAAAATGGTAAAACTCTACGTAAGCAATGAAAAGGAAGTGGGTAATTCCAGAATGAACTGATCACAAGCAATTTCTTCATCAACAGCAAACTATAAAGAACAACCCAGGACAAAAACCTGGATCAGAGTGCTCCCAAGTGTAAGAATGTGCAAAACCCCACTGCATGTTCCAGCCCTGGCTGTACACTATTGCTACAATACCAGTACATAAATTACACTTAAATGTTCAAGGAAAACTCATCTACAAAATAATCCATGCAATGCCGAATTTCATATTATTTAAATAAAAGCTTAAATTGCATTGCTACTTCTGCCATATTTATCCCTTTTTTCCCCCTCAAAGTTACAAAAAAGTTCAGCTGCTTGCACTAGTAATAAATTTCATTTAGACATTTTCTTTAAGCCTAAAGTCCACAAAGCTCAGATTTTCTGTTCCAAGACTGCACTTTTCCACTGACACCATCAAAGAGTGGCTGCTCTTAATTGCACTTTAAAAACTCATCTCCCCTCCTTCCTTCAGACTCTTTTCCTCCATCCGTAGCTTTTCAAGTCTTTTTTTCCAAATTGCTTCCATGCAAAATTCTTTCCTTTCAACCATTTTCCAGACTCTTCTAAGTAGCTGATGGAGCTTCTGCTCAAGTAAATATCCAGCAAAATCCTACTAAGAAGTCCAAATAATGGGGATAAAAAGTGATTGTGTGTGTGGTGGGGTCTTTTTGTTGTATGAAGGGTCTTTTTAGTTTTGGAGGGGGGTTGCTTTGTTTTGCTATTTGGGGGCAAAAAGGCAGCTGGATGGGATGGGTATCAGTTAAGTAATTGCAACCAAATGAGAGCACAGCATACCTGGGATGAGTATGGGTGAGACCAATGTCTTCAGTCACAAGCTATTATACACTCTAGTGGTGAATAAACTGACAGTCTTCAGGACAGAGAGGTCTAGGTAACTACAGAGACTGAGGATAGTTATGGTAATGAGAAGAAAGAGTTATTAAATGTATCCCAACAACCCATGCATAAGCTTCCCTATCGCTTGAGGACTAATTGTGAAAAACACCATGAAACATTTAAAGACTTAAAATGACTGCATTTTGTTTAAAGCATAAATTAGAAAAAAAAAATGGGATTGAAGAAGTAAGCCTATGTAAGAGCACATGACATTGCACTGAGAGTAAAATAGCCATTAAAAGCAACAACATCTCTTTCGCTAAAGCAGTCTGTGTAAATCCATTCGTACTTCTAAGGAAACCAGCAGGAGCTTCACCAGCTCAAAAATCCTAGGACATGTATCTTACAAGAGCCAGCGCATGTATCTGTACTCACTCTTTTCGCTGAGTAAGAACAGATCTCCTCTTGAGAACAGGGCCAGCTCAGAGCTCTGAGGTGATTGAATTTAAACGATATTTACACAGATAGCTGAGAAGGTGTGAGGATTTGCTTCTGCACAGGCTCCACTGCACTCGCTATCTATTGCCATATGGCTAATTCCCTCTCATGCTTATTCTTCTGTTGCAGTTCAAATTACAGTATACTGTTTTACAGACCTGCAGCTCCCAACATCTGTAGCAAAGGTCCCAGGAATTGATTTAGAGGCTGAAATACAAGCATATCCAACCCTGCTTCTACACAAGGCTATATATCTTTGTTGGAAGACTGACACATGGTCCCCATATGCACTGGTGATAACACAATCCTGCCAGGCACAGATGTACTTATAGCTCCAGAGAGATGCAATCTAATGATGGATAGGAATAACCCAATCATACGAACATTTGTATTTGTAAAGCCTACCTGGTGCTACAGACAATATGTCTACATTTCACTGCCACATTTCTTCAAGGATATCAAGATGTTCCGAAGGTATGCAAGCATATGATGAAACTTAATGGTATATAAGATAGAGAGACTGCTTTGTGAAGCACAGCTTAATAGTTGGAAGTTTTAAAAATTAATTGCTCTTCTGGCAAACCCAAAGAAAATTAAATTAAATTAGATACTGGAACTTTTTCATTAGAAGGCACTGGCAAAATAAAGTTAATAGATGGAAAGCTTTCTGCAATTAAAAGTGACAGGTGCATTGCTTTCTCTAAGCTTTTAAATCACATCTGTCAAAAGGCCTACTAAAATGCATTTTTTAAGCCCCTTCCAATCTACTCAACTTTTATGAATCAAAATACTGTAGAATTATTGAAGATATATCACTTAAGAAAGTCACGGCTTTATGGCAGTAAAGAGCTAAAATTTCTATAGAGATACACATCTAACATATTTAAGAGAATATTAAATCACAGAGAACTCTCTATCCCATTCCCATTCACTTCATTTGTCAGCATGATTTCCTGCTCTAATTCTTAACCAGTGCACAAGAAATACATAACTTGATCTTCCTAATTTAAAACCAAGATGTTTATAGTTAGTTCAGGTCAGTCACAACTTTGAATTATCTATTCTGCACGTTTATGGTGAGTTGGAAGAGAGATGGACACAGTAAGTAGTTTCTATATACATCTACTACTTACCAGTATTTAAAGAAACTACTTCTTTACCTCCCTTGAAGAAACTTCTTCAAGACAGAAAGTGTCTGTCTTGAAAACAGGCAGAAAAGTTTGAGTTCAGCTTCTGCTATGCCTCTTACAGAGTGAAAAACTTATTTGACAAATACATGTTCCAATAGTGTGAGCAAAACCACTTACCGTACATCTTCCCCCCATCTCCTAGACATGCCTGAACCAATACTTTACCTCTCATTCTTCACTCACAAAAACAGAGAGTACTTAAACAGTGCTAGTGTAATTTGACCTTAAAAGAAACCCAACAGTCCCAAAAACTCTACAAATCCCCTCCAAACTCCCTAATGATCATTGCTAGGGTTTTTTTGGTTTGGTTTTCATTTTGGTTTTCTTTTTTTTTTTTCTTAAACTAATCAATAACCCTAATTTTGATACGTTAGGAATGAAGTATATTTATGGGAATGATCTTCATTCCCATCAATTATGAAAACCAACAAAACCACTACTCTTCAAAGCTCTTAATTATCAACTAAATAAACATCTATTACACTCTTGTAAGATGGACTGTGACAACATGAAGCATATAGGTTATGATACAGCACCTTCAGAGCTGTAGGATGGAAAACTACAGTAACTCAGCTAAATATATCTCTTATTAAACTGCAAACGTACAAATAATCTCATCCCAATTCAGGAAAGCACTGAAGCATGTACAATTTAAAGTATGTGCTTAAGTGCCTATGAACTCATTGTAGCTACTCTCAAGCTTGGTGTTGAACATGTGAACAAATATACCTCTGAATCACAAACTACTTACTGAAAAAACAGCACTGAACACATTTTAATTATAGGTTTCCCTGATTTAAGCATATATGAACAAAGACAAAATCATCCTCAGATGGAAAGACAGAGCAAGAAAGTAAGAAAACAGGATTTTTTTTTCCATAATCACTCTATAAATTTTCATCTTTCCCCATGATGATCTATCATTGTGACACCTCAAATAATATTTGAGGCAACTGGACCATTTACAAGTCCTTGACAAAATTATCTTTTATATTTAATAAAACTCAGGATTTTGGTGCTGCTTTTGGGGTTTTCTTTGGGGTTAGATCTTGCCAAGTTCTCATGTACCCCTTGTAAAAAAATGGCAATTTTAATTTTGAAATTGCAAAGTCTTCACATGTTTCTCCCCAACACACCTCATGACAATGCTTAAAGGATTTTTCTCAGGGACAGAAATCTCCTCCAGGTCCTGGCCAGGTAGAAGAAAGCTTTGGGGCAGAAAGTCAGTACTTCAGGAGGACTGACCGCTCAAGATAATACTTGAAAATTTTGTGTCAGGTCTGCATCACTGCAGGAACTGTGCTACCAATGACACCATGGTAAGTGGTAGGTCTTCTGGGAAGAATCAGAAATAGTTAAAATATACACTGGAATGGCTGCAGTAAACGCAGATAAGGATTCATCCCTGACTTACAACTGAGTCTGAGAGCTGGACTGCAGTGGTACCGAGTGCTTCGGATACACAAACTAAAAATACAGTAAAAACCACCAAAAGAACCAAGGAGGCATGAGGATATGTCTACAAACGTTTGCTCCAAACAGGGATAAAAATATCCAAATATTTTCCCTTAGTATCAATTTTAACTAGACCGTGGGTGAGAATGAAAGGTCTGCAATCTGTGAAAACGAAAAGATCAAACTCAGCATTCAGCAGGGATACACAATATCTAATTAAGCGCTGATCTGCAGAATATTTTTTTTTGCAGTTTCTTCTTCCATATCTCTTTTGCCCTTTGTTAGCCATCTTCCCATCCACATCTATAAATAATGAAAACAAGCCAAGTTTTCCTCACTGCTATCATGTGTTATACAAAGATCTGAAGGGAAAATATGTCCAGAAATATTTTTACGAGCTTTACTAATTGAACAGTTTAACCAAACATAAACAATCATACAGAAATATAGATGTAAAAAGAGACATTAGATAGCCCTATCCTAAATAGCACTTAAAATCTTGGTACCCCAAGGACATGGACGTACCAGATTCAAAGCCAGCATTTAAAACAGCACGGTCATACAAAAGAAAACGTAAGTTTGTGTGTCAAACATATTGATTTTTTTCAGGTCTTAGGTCTATGCTTAAAAATAAACGATCTGGTGAACTTTAAGACATGTATTTTTTTCTTCTGAATTTCTGTTTTAACTTTCTTTTTCCTTTAAACTAGCTGAAATTTCATTGTTAATACATATTATTTATAATACTGATAAACACTTCTTTTTATAAGACAAGACTTATATATACTTCTGCATACCTATACCAATTTCTGCCTTTTTTTAATTAGGGACAAGCTTCACTAGCAGTGAGAAATTACCCTCCACATATCTAAACATACGTATAGTACAACGCCTGACCTGAAGAGCCAGCAAATATCTCACAGGGTCTGTTTTTCACAGTATTTTCAACATTCATGATTCCCTTTGCCATACACACAATAATAAGCAACACAAAACAGAGATTCCCAGCTGCAGCAGAGGTGACATCTTAGCTTGCAGTTGAGCAGGGAATTGCAGAAAAAGCATTTAAATAACAAAGGGAAACTGCCAGATTTTTTAAAAAATAAAAACAGGATAAAACTCAGGGGTAAATGTGCTTAATGATGAAAGTCACAACAGCTAGGATTACAGTATTAGGATTTCATATTACTTTCAGGTATGTACATGTCTAATAGTGAACGTCTTTGTCTTCTTTACATCTATAAGCAGATAAAGATTATAGTAATGAATCCCTATGCTGAAATAAAACTGAAGCTAATCTTAAGATTAGGAATCTAATCGCCATTAGAAATAAGACACAGGCATTTAAAATGAATGGGAAGTCAATTTGCTACAGGCAACATGACATTCTGTATGGTACATAATGCATACTCCTGCACTGCAGCTCAAGTATTTAAAATTTCCAAGCTGACACAAAAAGCAACAGGTTGAAAGGAGAGTTTTATTAAAAGAAACAGAAAATGTCAGCAGCCATCTTTGGCTTCAAGTTGAATTTTGGTCATACAACTCCCTGGTATTTTTCGCTTTGCTTTCCTAACTAGTTCCCCTATGGATTAACCTCTTCTCACCTCTGGTTGTGCACACACTGCAAGATGGAGCTGCCGGACACTTCATTAGAGCAGCTCCTGCTGTTTCTTCCACTGAAGAGGAGGCACCTCTAAGTTACCATACACAGGCAAAGCCAGGTTGACATGTCCCCTAACAACTTCTGGCAGCTTTGATCAGGCTGGTGGTTCAGGCAAGTTTCACAGGCAAAAAAATTAAAATAAAAATTAAAAAAATAAACTAGACAGGAACTTTGAAATATTTTCTGATGCTTCTTTGGAGACCAAGTACCATCACTTCGACATTCACACACCACACTGGTATTACTGAGGGGGGACAGTGGGGACTGGATTTGGGGGCTTTTCCTGCGTGGCACACCTTAAAACACAAAAAGATATATTTAAATGTAACGCTTCCACCCACTGCTAGAAAAAATATGTTTTAAATAACTCTGCTAGATAGAGGTTCAAACATAATACTACGCATAAAGTAAGTTTCCTGATTCCATATTTCAGATGCCCGTCTCTTTCAGAGCATGCGACCCAGCCCAAGGTTCACAAGAAGCTTTGCTTCTCCAGCCTCAGCTTTGTAAAGTGCTTGAGGCTGTGTGCTTTGATTTTCCAGCATTGCTTCATGGTGCTGTGGTGGCAAAGGATGTAAAACTGCATTTAAGCACTTGAAATGGACTCCTCGGTGTCCAGCAACGCTCCCCACCGCTCAACTCAGCCTCTTTCCTTGACATCTCTGGTGGCCAAGCCAAAAAAAGTCAACAGTCTGCGGTAATGAATGAATACTCCAGGACCCTTTCATAATGGTACAGCTGATTGAGGCCCTGTTTGAGAGGCCTTACCTCATTTCCCACACATTTTCTGACCCATTTTGTCTGCCTTTTCTCAGAGGGGTTTTGCCTGTTATATTGTGGGCTAAGCAGTAAACTAATTATCTTGTTCAAATCCCTTTGCAACGCCTCTAATCCTATTAGTTATAAGAATGTGTGAATACTGATTGCACAACTTAAAAAAGGGAGAAACAGAAAAAGAGACAGAGACAGAGGGAAAAAGCCAAAAGGCAGGATTCAGGAGGATCTGCTTGCCACTTCAGCCTTACAAAACTTGTCAGGACGCTCAAGAGTCTCATCCGTCACAAGACGGGACACTAAACGGGACAATTTGTAAGGTCCATATTTCCATTTTCCGTCTGTCTGTAGCATCTGCCCCAGAGCTGCCGCTATTATCCGAGGCAGCTCCGAGCCCTTTTCTCACAGCAGAACTTGCTGACCCTTGACTCCAGTTAACAGTTACATTTTCTCTCTTTCCTCTTTCATAATGAACATTTTAATGAAGGGGATGACAATATTACAATGTGTCAAAGAAGCCATATGAAGTACAGGAAATGAATGAATGTTAGTGTAGGCATCTATAGGCCCTATGAGTCCTATTTCTTTTCTTCAAAGAAGCCTCACAAGTCTTATTAAAGAGCCCTCTCGCCCTCTCCCTCAGCTGAAGATACCGGAGCGGTTGCCTCCTGCTGTCCAGTACTGAGTGAACTTTAATCACTTTTCCTATTTTGTTCACACTGGGGAAGGAGCCAGGCTTCAGTGAAAAGCCTGCAGTCACAGTCGATGTTAAAGAGCATGAAATTTATCTGACTTCCATAAAAGATGAGCTCTGCCCTTCCATTCCTGCTTTTGCTAAGCTGGCTGCTCCGGGGACAGCCATTCTCTCCCCCAAAAACAAATATTTGCTTTTAGCGTGGATGGATGCTGCTGCCTAGGAGCGCCTTTTCCTTCGCTTTTTAAACTGTAAACTTAGTTGTTTCCACCTACAAAGACGACTTGTGGTCTTGGGAAAGAAATTTAACTTTATCATTTAGACATGCTGTTTTGCAAATGAAGGTTTTAAAAATGCAAACAGTTCCTGTTTTACATGAGTAATAAGCTCTGGCTAATTGGTTACCATAGAAGCAAATTCATCAGAATTCTCAGAGAGCAAGAGAAAGATTTACCTTTTTTCTCCCTTCCTTCCCTGCAGAAATGTTTATTTCAGTGAAAACCTAACTCTTAGGATAAAATAAAAAGTTTTTTTCCTCACATACTGTAATTAACAGGTTTGAGACATCATGTATCTGATGAAGATTAAAATAAATTGTATTATTACGTAGCATTCCATTATTTGCTTTTAAAACTTTATCATTTGAAATTGGCTCTATAATCGTTGGAAATCAATGCTTGCTTCCCTTACAATGGCAAATCAACGACACATTTGTGTACAAGTTGGAAGGGTAAGTCTTACAACGCACATCTTTTCTAAGGATAAATGCATTATAAATGAGCATTTTCGAAACAACTGACTGTGTGCCTGAATACTGAATGTGTATTTTAGAAGTGGTACCACTTCTGTGTCATTTCACTACTTACATATTTCAAATGCAGTAGAGAAAAAGAATTCAAAGAATCCAAAAGCAACTCCGGAAGCAATTTACCCCCAAAACGATTTATGTATATAAAAACCTGAAAAGCAGTAACAAAATTGTATCAATGGGCTTGCTAACAAAAAGATTGTGTTAAAAAAGGAATGAAAAGTGGTACTGATCCACTGACCATCCGCTCTGCATGCCATAACCCCATCTAATCCCCAATTGATACCGACAACTGCAATGACAAGGGCTAAATTGGAGCCAGAAGTGGAAGTAATGATAGACTGCCACTTCAGCATGTCAGCAATTTCCAGATTAAAATTAATACCATGCAAACACTCATCTGTAAAGCAGAGACTTGTCAAAGGCAGAGAAGCCCTCCTTTAATAGTAGCGCCTCCCAAAAACGTGCCACAGGGACTGAGATCAGCACCCAGCGCCCAGCAGAGGTTACCTGTCCATCAGCAGGGATGAGATGAGCAAGGGAAATCTGTTCCCGCTGTACTTTTAGTTGTGACCACCTAGGGGCACTCAGCGCCCTAGAAATGTGTCGCAAATCTCAGCTTTTGATCCAGCACCATTCTGGCGTGTAGAGCACGAAACATATTCTCTGTCAAGCATCCTGCCTTATATCCCACTTCAACAACAATGATGAGTATTGTTTATTGATGCTTTATTACTGGCAGATAACTAACCAGACAGCCTTGCTCCCTCTAAATGCTTCTAAAGAGCTTTTTCTGATAAAGGCTTTAATATACCATGAAGGTTTTCAACCGACAGGCAAAAATACACAGACCATATCTTTCGAGAAAGTGATTTCACATTTTAAGTCTGGGCTTCTTCCAGACTGCAAAGCAACTACAAACTGCGTGGAGAGCTGTCTGGAGGGAATTCACTTAATTATAAATCACTATAGCTTTGAAAAGAACGTGGCAAAAATGGAAATGAATGTAAAACTGAGAAAGTGGCACAAGGTCAAGTGAATTGCCATTTTTACTTCTTCACATACATTCTTCCCTTTCTACTTCATATTTTGTATGCACAAAATGTAAACACAAACTGAACTGTATTCCTATGTTTTGGGATTCTCTGAATCCTTTAAAAAAAGAAAACAAAAAAACCCAATTACTTGTTGTAATTAGTCTTCCAAATTTTCCTCAAAAAACCCTTAAATACGTTTATTGAAGCAATCGGCAAAATAAAGTTTTAGAATGGAGCAAATGGTTCATTTAGGCTAAACTGCAGCAACCAAGCAATCCTATCTGATATTTTATGGTCAAGTTTTATAGTATGAAAATTCTGACTTTCTGCCACATTTTTTTCTGTTCAAACAGGGTTCACTTAACAAGCAGAATGCAGACCTGCTGCTTTCCCTTGTGGCCAACTTCACTTGTTCAAAGTCTTTGAGAATCTTGGAACACGGCAATAGCTCTTAAAGGAACTTTGGCCTGCAGCTGTTATTAACTAGCTTTGGACGTATGGACCTCCGTTGACAAGCACCTCATGTAGAGAGGTTAAAAAATTGCTACCATATGCTTTCAGCTTTTTTAACCTACAATGTAAAGGCTCAAAAAAAAAAAAAAAGAAAAAAAAGAAAAAGAAGCAAAAAACCTTTTCACTACTTTAAAAATACAAATCAATTTACACATAAACCACCACTTCTTTCTATCTTATGCAGCCTCACAGTTATGAAATATATATTTCATTTTTACAGTGGTGCTGTAGTGTTCCAAAGGCAGGAGCCGATTTCAATGAAAGGAACAACTGGTTATAGGTATAAAGATCTCAACAGGCTTTATTACTGGACACAAATTAAAACCCACCTCACTCTTAAAGCCAGCATTAAATAGCAATAAAAATCTGTGTCATGAGAACGTTTCTATTGCACAGAAAGCATTCTCTCCTTAATGAAAGCTAAAGCTAGCACTGGTTATTACACCTTTAGTTTGGCCTTATGTGCTTATACTTTACGTTAGCTTTCAATGATGTGATCCAGTTCAGACCTGAAGAAGGATCTGTATTCCCGACTCCTTGTCCCTTTTCTCTAGATAGATCAGCTGCTTTACCGAAAGGTACTATCTCCCTGGACAAGCACAGCCTTGTGTTACAAGTAATACTTTCCAGAGAACCTTTCTTACTCACTGAACCAAAGTACTTGTTCCAGTCCTTGTACCATACATAGCCTGAAATGGATATTCAATATTTTTAACCTTGTTGAAAAAAAAAAAGTTATTTGCTGAACCCTTTTATGTATCTGTTCTATAGATTCTTATGTGATTATCTAAAAATACCTTAACAGTACTTAGTGAAGATCTTAGTGAGTCTCCATTCAGCATACACCAGAGCTGAATTCAATCAGATTTCAGATTCTACAGCTACTGCATGGACATCCTTAGTTACTGGAGGAATATCACTGAGTATCAACAGAAGTTTAGTTTTTAAGTTGAAGTTATCAGCGGGTTAAAATGCCTATCGGGCTGGTAGATGAAAAATACTTCCATATAATCAATCACCTTATGCAAGATAGTTTTCCCATTCATGTTGTAGTCAAATATTCTAAGCAGTAATCAACAATAAACCAGAAATATGCTTATGAATCCAAGCTACTGTTCTAGCAGATGACAAGAAAAGCCCAGGAGACTTAATTTCTATTCTACCATAATAAGCTTTACCTTCATGTATTTAAATCCAGGCCACTCTTCCCAAAATCCAGGGATATTCTGTGTGTCAGGTATGTTATTTCTCAGATAACAGAATTTGCGTTAGGAATACTGTTAGAGCTACCAAGAATTACATATAGATAAATGGCCAGAAATACAGAATTTCTGTCCAACCCAAGAAAAGTGTAGATGAAGAAGAAATCATAGAAT
>VXAK01010422.1:313-12732 GCA_013399435.1 Arenaria interpres | reverse complement strand
GAAAACCTCAATCTTCTGCATGAACATCAAACCTGCCCAGAACAAGATACATCCAGATTTTTTTTGAAATTACTTCTGTCACTACCAGCGTTAATCACAATTTATTGAAAGGTATCATGTACCCAAGGGAAATGCAGAGAGCAAGTCAGTGAATTGCAGCCTGATAACCAGATCTTTCAGGGTGACACACAAAGTCTATTTGAGTTTCTGTGAAAAGACAAATTCAATATAGTATGTGTCTACAAAATCTTATCTATAGGAAGCCCAGGAGCCTTCCCTCCCAGGAAATATCTTGGAGGTATAAATGAGGAGGCCACAGTTTATAGCTTTCCCCTAGTATTATCTGATATAAATAACACTGTGGATTTCATAGCTCTGATTTCTCATATTGGATTCCTTTTCTAGGAGCAGGAGGGAGACAACTTCTGATCTAGAAATTGATTGGACAAATTGCTCAGTCTGATTCATAAGTGGCCAATATTTTAATTTTACCTTGATAGAGGTGGTGATCTGTCCCTAAATCCACCATAGCTCTACACATACTTATTTTATTTTTGTTAAAATGGTGGTGTTGTGCTTGGATGTAGGTGTGCTTCAAATAAGCTGCAGAGTTGGTGGGCCGAAGAATGTACTCTAGTGATACCAAGCCCCTCTACAACATCTTGTCAGGATAAGAAACTGATGGTTAAAAACCAACTGCAGGTATCAGCAGGGGTCAGAGACCATCACAGTTCTCTGTGAGAGATGAAGGTAAGGGCGAAGGAACACAGGAACAGGTCACCCTGGGAGGAGGAGCCAAAAGTACAGACAACCCCAGTATCTGGAAAAGATTGATTTCAACCAGTATTTAAAGAGCCTTATTGTGTTGTGAATACGGTTTTACTACTAGTACCAGGCACTTTTTTCATCAAGTTAATTACATCATCTTTTGGAAAAAAAATGATAAAAGGAGTGTAAAATTGGCATCTGTTTTCTGTTATTTTGGTTCTTTATCAGTTTTAAACCTGACTTACTTTCACACTAATGTCACTATGCATGTCTTTTTCAATACAGGTATAGTTAGTGTTAGTCTTAGCCTGCTGCTTCAATATATTTTATTGCTCATTATGTCTTTTCACTAATCATTAATCCCTACTTTACAAAACTTACTACAAGTAATTACCTCAAAGAGCCTTTAATCTTTATTTGAAGGCAGTTATTTCCAAGTTTAGTTTGATCACCTGGGATCATCCCACTTCTTGCTTTTCACTTTGAGAGTTTTTAAAAAGTAGCAATTTCATCAGAGCCAACAATAAAAATGAATAAATTTGCCAGGCTGCCGTGAAGGTTTTCCTTTATAAATGACATGAGCACTACTATCCTGGGATATTTTAAGGATTTTCTTCAGAAGTGTTTCTTTTGATACTTAAGTCTTTCAGATTCTGGCTTCTAGAAGGGTACTCTAAAATTCTCTTAGGCTGTTTCTTGAACACTCAGGCTAACAACTGTGATATATTTAACAGCCACAGGAAGTGCAGAACTGCATATTCATAAAATAAAGCTGTTACTGTAAAGAAGTTTTCCTTGCCTATTACTTCAACCACTTAACCCCTTTTCTATTTCTTCCTATGGATTCTAGCTTTATTATTGCATGAAAGATCTAAATGCTGGAGCTTTCAGAGCCCTTGCATGGCATGTTCCCACCTGGTCTGATATTACTAACCCATACTGTTACTCTGCCAGTCTATGGCTATAGCCTTATTTGCCTTCAGAGAAGCTTTTCCAGGCATTCAGGCATGAAATTCTTGGTACCCGTCTGAGAGAAAAAAACTGCATTTTTTTTTTTTTTTTTTAAATACTTCCTTAAAGCTCTTCACTTGTGACGCCAGAAAAACATATAAAACTTTGGAATAGCTATTTTTTGGAATTGTAAGATGACATTTTAGCAAGCCAGATCACTTTGTCACTCTGTCACTTTGTAGACATGTGTTTGCCACTTGTCTGATAATCATTTGGGTCTACTAGCATTAACCTACACTGTCCTTTAAGTAATGACAACACTTCTGTCCTTTTCTCCCCAAGCAACATCTGATCCACTGGAGACTTTTATAGGATACAAATAATGGTAATAATCTGTCGCATACATACGTAGCTTTTTCAGATGCTTGTAAGTAATATTTTTATAGGTTAATCAAAAGGCAGATCTCTAATACAGCTACTCAGCTGTTTTTTAATTTCTGTATGCAGGAATAGTTCTGAGATTTTTTTTGTACTATATTGGAAACATGGGGATTGGAGAAGCCTGTTGTTTCAATTTTAATCTGTAATTATTTTTGCATAATATCACAAAGATGTATGTGAGTTCTCAATGAAGGAAACAAAATATGAGAGTGAAAAATAACATCCTGTTCAAGTTCGTAAAGTCTATATTCACAGGTTACAGTGGAGGTTGCAAAGCAGTATTACTTTAAGCATAATTACCAACCGTAACCATCAGCTGGGAATCTAAATATGCCCCGATTTTTCAGAAGAGTTCACCATATTTGGAAACCTGGCACTTGTGATACAGCATGTTTCTTGTAAACCCCCTTCAAGTATAGAAAGGATACAATAATGTCTCCATCTAATAACGAGGTCTTTAAAATGTCAGAAGTCTGATATTTCCCTAACATCTTTTTTTCTTTGCTCATGCCATTTATTAACACAACTCACTGTACAATTTTTCTAGCTGTGACACTCAGAGAGTAGCAGAACAGTAATTTATGAGGTCTGCTACATAAGCCATGTAAGGATTAGAGTTATGTTTGCAAAGTTTTTCATGCCAGAGATGAGAGGTATTAGTAAAACACTGTTCATGTGTATGCTTTTGGAAACTTTTGTCTGTGCAGTCTTTTTTTTCCCTGCAGTCCAGATTTATGATTTACCTCTTCCTATGGCTACCTGAAACATTTTTCTTACAGCATTTAATTATTGCAAAATTTCTTTATGAAAAAATAAAAGGCTTTTTACATTATAACTAGTATGCGTGTCTTTTTATCTCTCTGTAGGTTTTGTTTTCTGGTACATTGTTCTGCTAGAATTTTCTTTTCTCCTATAATTTCAGTAACTATTTGAACAATATACTTTTCCCAAGATGTGAAGTAAACCTACTACAGAGGACATAATGTACACACAGAGGAGTCCTGTGTTTTATTTTTAAGAGGAAAGTACATTATTCTTTTTTGAAGTGAAACATAGTTTTTAGCTCAGTTGCACTTTTTCCAAGGTATATGACACATTCTCCCTTCTCTCCCACTGTATTTATGCCTGTCATGTATTACCAGGTTGTAGTAGGAAGAATCAGAGCAGGATTTTATCTCCCTGCGATACTTAAACAACCTCATTCTCCTCATGTGTGTTATGGCACAGAATGTTGGGTCTTTAATCTCTGTGTAACCCATCCTTAAGCCCTCAGCCTTAAGAGGATCCTTAATATATCCAGCTTGCATCATATCCATAGGCAGCCTCTGAAAAACAAAAATCCAGCAGTTTATCAAGTTTTTGTGCCCAATAGCTCTTTCTTTCTGGATGTCTCAAAGCAGGCATCTAACACCTTGTGAGATCCACAAGACTTCACACGTATGAGTATGTATGGGCAACCCACACATTTCTGTAGAACCAGGTAGACGCCAAGGAAGATATGTGATCTAAAACAACACGAGGAATCTATATTTGGGTGACAGAAGCCACGGTCTCCTCTCAAGGACGTACTACCCCAATGTCTCCAGATCTCTGCCAACTATGCAATGGATAGCTTCACCTGTCTGCCTGCAGACCAAGAAAAGTTCCAGGTCACCTCTGCAACATCTCAGCTCCAGTCAGGATTTAATAAACAAAATAAGACTGACATAACACATTTTATACAAAGAAGAAAAAGGCAATTCCCTTGATTCTGTGATTGAGTCTTCCAGCTTTGTGCTCTGTCCATAGTCATTGCAACAGGAAAAAAATAGCTAACGTACCTAGTGAAAAATGTTGGTGTTAAAAAAAGAAAACATTTTGTAAATAAACAAAACCAATAAGAATTTTTTGGAAAAAGTAAACGTACAGATATATAGATGTTCCTCCCAAAATTTCAGTCTTTGACATGGAGCTAGAAATCAAAGCCCATGTCCAAATTGGGAAATTCAGTATACTTGGAAACATCTTTGCACACTGACATGAGCTGGCACACAACAGGTTGTGGCTGATCATTATGACCTCTTATTCATTCTGGAACAAGATGGTTGAATGCAAATTGGCAATTAGTAATGATCCCTGCAGTTTCCTTGCTGCCATATCATGCCCAGGAATTACGGAGGAACTTGGTGGTTAGCAGAGGCCAAAGCTGTGCCAGGGAATGACTTAATAAATCACTGGTATAGCCAATTGTTTTTCTGTAGCCAGGCATGGTCTCAGGCTGCAATTAGTATACTAATGAGCAATAAACTTAGTTTTCAAAAGGGTGATCACCGCAATAGAGCCTTAGATGCACTTTATGATAAATGCTCTGACTTGTAATCACAGATGACACACCCAGATATATCTGTTTTTTCCACTGAAAACATTAAAAATACTGTACAAATGTCATTTATTCAGGTTTGCCTGAAACTTTTCAGTGTAACATCAATGGAAAATGTTAACAAGAAAGGTGATGGTGCTTCCCTCCTGTCTCAAACTTGAAGGGCTGGGTTTCTGCTTTAGACTAGTTTGAGATTATTGAAAAGGTATGTTTAATGTTAATTCATATTTATGACAGCAATTACTTTGTTTTAAGACTTACTTTGCACACACAATAATTGCCATAGTCTCTCAAGAAAATTAAATTGAATTGCTTGAGAACCTGACTTTCTGAATATTTGAAAAGTCTTATAGCAGATAAGAGCATTATGGACTGTGTCTGTGCTGTGGGAGAGAGGTTTTGGTTCACCTTCAGACCTTGCATCTGGATCACTGGGCTGCATGTTTCTCTGAGTCCCAGGTGTCTTCCCCCACATACTCTGATCTCTGGCTTTTACACAGGTGCCAGGGGACACCTGGAAATCTGAGAGAGAAGAGGATGACCAGGATTAAAGGGCTGACTTTGGAGTGCACTAGTTCTGCAGTTTACCTCCATTGCAGAGCTTTTTCTTATAAATCATTGTAACATAGCAATATATAGCAATATATAGCCATTATTTTGTCTTTTCTCTGTTTCAGATAATGGGTTTTTTTCATTAAATGTCTGAATTCTCTAATGGAAAAAGTGTTTGGCATTTAGAAGCTGTGGAACTAGTCTTCTCAATGAAAGTTGCTAATTTTTACAGTTATTACCGTACAATCCTGAAATATTTAGCACTGTTGCTATCTCTTCTTGTTTTTCTTGAACAGCCTTTGGAATTCCATAAGAGGATCACCTTGGTACCTAGTCTTGGGTATTTCAGGAAATCTACATGTTTTTCATATTAAATTTACCATAGTATTGCACAACAATATACAAGGGTGTTAACATATTGTCCATGTTCCAAGGGCTGTCTGAAGAGTTCGTAGCAGCTCTGTAGCCTCTCCTCACCTCCTCTAGCTCATGCTGTGACTCCACCAGTTTTCGTTGTAGACTGAAGTGTTCAGACCTAGTCTGAAGCTCACTAAGGCAAGTGTGGATAATTTCACAGTTTCCATAACTTCTGAATGAACTCTCCAGCCTGAAACCTCTACTAAACTCTGTTTTTCTTAACCTAAACCTCACAATGTCATAGTCTCTGTGTACTGCTTTGGTTGAACATTGGTGCCGGATGATATGCTAACAGGCTATATTTTAAATGGATATTTAGTCATTTAGTCATCACTGAAATATGAGGCAGATATGTACGGTCTGTGCAGTGACCTCTGAATGCGGTGACCTTAGATGCAATAAGACGTACTGGGGTGACAGAGGAGCTGTTTCTCAGTTCACATCATTGCAGTTACAACTGACACAGAATTGAGCTAAATGATCTTACAATCACGCTAGATCTTGTCTAAAGCTCAGAAAAAATTGAAGTAAAATGTCAATAGGTTTTAAAAATCTTAGCATTCTGAAATTATATTTTAATTAAGCAAGTATTTATATATACATGTAAATGTGTACACACATATTTGGGTGGTATTTGGGTGGGTTGTATAGATGAATATGTATATGCACACACAAATACAAATGCTTATCTACAATATTATTTGAAGTAGCTTTCTGTGTATCCTCTCTCTCCATTAGAAAGTAAAAATATAAAGTCCCAGGATCATTCTTACTGCTGATTCTGTGCGTGTTAATAGGTGAGAGATACACGAACCAGATATTGCATTCAAGATAGTGATGAACTAACCTTCTATCTGTTAAAGATGCCCAGTGAAAATTAGCTGACTTACTGTGTAAACATTGACAGGATTCTCATGGACTATACAAGCGTTGTAGGAACTTCACAGTTGACACACAAAAAGGGCATAAATTATGTTTTCCTGGAGATAATGATGAAATGTCTCGGTTTAGTTTACAACATAAGTTACAACTCAACATGTTTGAATGAAATAATTTTGAGAAAATTTAGAGTATCATTCAGATATTTAACCTCACCTCTCATGATTTTTATTTATTTAGTTGCTTAGTTAACCTACAGAGAAAAGATAAACACTCGGGGTAGCTACAGCTACTTTTTAAACCAGCTCAAGCATGTCCTTCCTGCTGGTACCCTAGAAAGAGTAGGAATAATCTTGCTGTGAGTTTTCTGATGTCACCTTTGGCTTTCAACCTTGGAATGACCCAATTACTTTGGTTTAGACTAAATTCCATAGATATTATGCGCCTTACACTGAGAAGCAGAAAGTCTGAAGTCTCTACTTGATGCATTAGGTGGCTGGAAAAACGTGAATAAATTTGACTCTATTACAAGGCTCTGCAAGTATTCGGATGGAAAAGTCTTTTGAACAAAATGGGTCATTTGCAGAAAATAGCATAAAAGGTTTTATTTTAAACACAAAATAAAATAACCCTAGAAGAAAGAGAGAAGAATAAAAATAATTAGGGTTTTTCAACTGTACATAACCTTAACTTTTTAAGTAAATATTAAATTAATTTCTATTAACACTACTTCTGGCTTCAGAGAAACTTGGGATTGAGTGCTTTATAAAGAGAAATATTTTTCTGCTGTAGCTGAAAGTTAAATATACATTCTTAAAGGTTGTGATAAAATGTCTTTCTAAATGGTGGCAAAAAGGACATTAACATGACACTGACTTTCTGGCTGGGATCATTCCCATACTATGACAAGAAAGGAATGAATCAACAGGAAAAATACGATGAAGTGGGAGCAAAACTGAACTATTTGCCCGTGCACTTTCTCACACACTTACATTTTATACAAAGTCCTAAATCTTGTAAATCTTGTAGCCCCTCTGGTTTTTACCCAGAATCTCTCAGTCCACAATGACCCAGTACACCATTGCCTATTTATTTACTTATTTTTCTTCATCTGATTTTTACTCAGTGAAATTATACTGTTATGGGGCATTTGGGAACCTGGCCTGGCTTATATCCTAAATTAAGAAAGTAAAGGTAGAGATCTGTATGTGGATTGGTGGGAGGAGAGAGAAAAAGTTTCCTGTGCTTGCTTTTGCAGTCACTCTGGTAATACAAACAGCATTTCCCTTTTTACCCACTCATTATTAATACCTATAATAAATGAAACACCCTCTCAGAAAATATATAAATAATGAAAACTTTACAAAATGTATGTGGAGAGGGTTGCAATTCCCAAGTCCAGGAGCAGCTGCCCAAAAACAGCGTTTTTGGGAGGTCCTTGAGACTTGAGCAGGTGAGAATGAATGGTGGGGTGGATAGGAAACTCATTTCCCTACTTCAGCACTCTAAGACATGATGGATTATCCTACCTTCCTGTCATCAAAATATAACAAGATTCTATTACTAAAATGAGACTGCACTTATTGTGCCTCTTGACAGGTTTTAGCAACAACTTTTTCTGAATGCCAAGTTAATTTTGGCTTCTGTCATATCTATATAATTTTCATCTTCCCTCCCCTGAGAAAAGCTCCCCTTTACAGAATAATTGAGAAAGCACCTGTAAAAACAGTGACACTTTTGTCAGGAAACCAGGCTTACAATACTCTGAGGGTTTCCCAGACATATTATTAAGAAAACTATACCAAATGAAAGAAAATCTTAGCATTAATTTAAATATGCAGATGTGAGAGAGGGAATCAATAGGTTGCTCAGTAATGGATTCAAACATAAGCAACTGCTTAGAGCAACAGACTGTGTGTGCCAGACCTGGCTCTTTCCTTCTCTTCCCACACAAACTATGGTCACTCATCCTGGAGAACCAGTTCAGTTTTGGAGGTCTGGATGAGAAGCCTGGACCTACTTCTGCTTCTATTATAAGATTATGACTTACGATGTCTTTGTTCTTGTAACATAAGTAATGTTCTACCTGACCCATTCAAAACACATACAGAAATAGCTCATAATTATTGATTGGGTCATCATAACACAGGACTTTGACTAACATTTTTTTTTCCTATAGCACTGTTGGGGACTGGTTAATCTGAATCATATATGGCTTTGCTGTGGGCTTTTGCAGAGTTGAAATATACATGGGCTGCGTATACGTGTGAAGGGTAGGAAACAGCTCTGTGACTGTTCCTCTATTACACAGGTATAGCAGGCTGTAGGGACTGAAGACGAAAACAGCATTTCAAGAAAATGATTTGTTCATTTGATCCAATGGCACAGAAAGAGTGCTAAAAGAGCAATGCTTCCCTTCAGGTACTATTATAGGTACGACCTGTCCACTATTTAAAGGTGGGGGGGAGGAGGGGAGGGGAAGAGGGCTGAAATTTAACTATGTATTTCCCGATAAATGTTTCTGAAATCCTCTGACATTGCAAATGTGAAATAGGCACTGCCATGTGCAGAAATGTCAGTCATTAGAGAGCTATATGAAGAGGAAAATGCTGCCACAGAAAGAACCTAACTAAAGGAAATACAAGCAGTCAGACTGAGATTTCAAAAAAAAGTACCAATCATAACACCTGAATAAACTTATTTTGACTTTATAGACCAAGTTAGTCCATATGTACATCATCTTTTTTCTATTTAGTATTTTGAAAGAAAAAGAACTATTTTTGAAAATAAAGTTCTATAGTTAATCTTTTTTCAAGGGGCAAAAATTTTAATCTGGAAACATTTATTTTCTACCTTTATACTTAATATATTTAAATAAATATATTTTACTAGAACTGGTTTAAAAATGAATAAAATGCAAGAAAATGCCACATTTTGCAACTGAAATGAATAGGGACAGTATTTCAAATGGTGTGTTTAGGTATTATTTGTTACAGTTGTGTTCATCTGCATTCACCAAATAAAAACACACCTAGTTAGAAACTAAGCCTGTTTTAAAATCTACCTGCTGATGCAAGAGTTTTAGTGAATCAATATTTTTCATTAATCTTCTGTTAAGTCTGGCTAATTTAACAAGTTAGCTGAAATTGTGAAGTCTTCACAGCAAGAACCATTCAAGGCTGCCCAAGCATCTGCTCAGGAGTTGGTGCAGAAAAATCAGTCACGGCATTGCCTGGGAGCAAAGTGAACAGTTGGGTTCCCCGAAGGGGCACATTTGCTCTGATCAAAGGATGATGCCTTAACTGTGCAGCCACCACATGTGAGTGGCTGCAGGACCACAAAGAGTCCCCGTAAGGCTGATATTTTTAATGTTCACTCAGGGGACTGAGCCAAAGAGTCTTGATTTCACTGAGCCTTAGATTGGACCTTGGCTACCAAGAGCTGCCACCCTGGCCATGGCCAGGCACATTATCAGAAACTGGCCAGCTATCTCCCCGTTAGCAAATGTGAGTTTAGGCTGATGTAAAGAAAGTATTCAACTGCTGAAGGATATCAAGTATCATTTAAGCAGAGCTTGGTGAGTAGGCTTCTTCAAGACATATTTGGAAGAGCAGAATTCTTTCAGATCTGTCAAATCCTTTACTCACCACACTTTTCTGCAATACTTGGTGATTTTGCAAGTGCTTAGATCCCTACAATCTATTGCCTCCATCCCTGGCAGAAGAAGACCTACCTCTTGTTAGACCAAGGATACAGTTTCTTCAGTGCTGGCAGTTTTGTTCACTGTCGTGCAAATGTGAGTGACATCATCCTTATCTAGGTCCTTTTCACATCAGCCTTCTTCCCCGAGCTACATCATAACCAGTAACTGTAAAATTGTCCTGTTTCTGTACTGCATAAGAGATTGTGGATCAGTCTGCATAACAGATCTATCTATGTCAGACACGAATTTTTCCTACAATAAAATGTGGGTTTTTTGGAGAAAACGCTGCTGGGCATATGTCTGTCTTGCAGATTAGACTTGACAAGCAATGCAGTTGACTGATGGGGAACGTGGGAAGTTCCACTGCATAAATGAGATTTTGTTTAAGCTTCTTGCTTTCTGTATGATGTGTTACCTTTTACCAAGGATTTTAATGTTTGTCTCCGCATCTTCATAATTAACTAAACTCATGTATACTATAGTAACCGAGTCCAATTGCCATTTGTCTTTAGATCGTTAATATTTTTTAAAGATTGTCCTCAGTAAAAATACTTAAATAGAATTAATTTCAATCCTCCTTCCCCTCTCCTCCCAAAAAAAATGTCAAGGGAGAGGATCATCTGGAAATATCTGGACAGATCACACCTCCAATGCTGGGTAAGGTCTCTCCTTTCCTTTGCTCAAAACCTCCACAAGATCCCTAAATTGGAGTGGCTTGGGGGAGGAGGAAGGGGAAAGAGTAGGGGAAGAAAAAGAGGAAAAGGAAGGGAAAAGGGAAAGGCAAGATCCTGAATTGAAAATAACATCCAGGGTGTCTCAGGTATATGAAAACGATTTATATTTGGAAACTCTGATAAATTTGTCAGTAAGTAAGAGTTTTGAATCCTCCATTTCCTCTATCACTGGGACATGCCACATCCATTCCCTGTGACTCCATTGGGCTGTGCAGAGTCCATGGTGTATCGTGAGAAAGTTCAGACATAGCATATCCCAGCACGCAAAGCAAGGCAGTGAGAACAAGCTCATAAAGAAATACATGCTTCAGAAATAGTCTTCAGAAGCCCTAACAAAAACACATATATGATGACATTTTCATTTAAATTTGAGTAGAGGGAACAAGGCACAAGATAATATGGAGTCAGAAACAGTTCCAGGGCAATGAAACAGGTTTACATTGCAATCTCACTACTTTTATCACAGTAATTGCATACTAAAGTAAGATAGACATTCTGAATTTAAATCAAGTATATTTTAAAAAATTTACTTCGTTAAGATATGCAGTTCTTATGGAATGATGCTGAAGCTGGGTGATCCCATTCTAATCTGTTAACTCTTTCTTTTTTCTTTTTATTTTAGTGGCTGAAATTATTTTAAAATAAGATTCTTCTAATGCAAATAACTTTATTTTCCATGTCCTACCTCTGACTGTGATTTTAACTGCAGTTTGATTACTTAAAAGGAGAACAGGCAGGTGGTGAGTAAGTTGTCTTCTGACAATGTCTTGGGAGGACTTCAGGAGCTGAATCTTTCAATCTGAATTTTCCCATTGTAATACCCTTTCCACACATAAATGAGTGATGAGAAGGCAAGATACAAACACGTTAGAAAAGGGCTTTACATTCTCCGTTCTCCACTTCTTCTTCTTTTTTTTCTTTCTTAAAATGGAAACTAAAAAGTAGCTTTAAAATTGCTAATTTGAACTTTTTGAGAAGTTTTACTGTTTTAATGATCCTGCTGCCTACTCAGAAGTCCCACAAAGAGCTCCATCCCGTAAGAATTGACTTAGATGCCTCTCTTTGTCTCTCATTTACCAACTCAACACAACTGGTAAATAATACAGCTCAGCAGGACTGTGCTCATGAATAACAATATGCCTGTGCTTAAGGGCTTTCATCTTTTGGCATTCAGTAATTACACAGGCTGGGTCAGCTCACCTTTCTTGCAGTACTTTAGGTCACCATATTTACAAAGAAATTCAGAGACTCCAGAACATAAATGATCGCTTTTCTGCAGCGTTTCAAACTGTGATTAAATCCCAAGANTTTTTTTTTTTTTTTTAGATTACCTAACATCCAATAATCTACTTTGTGCAATGAAGTTAGAACCATGCTGCATTGCACTGCAGCAATGCGCCACAGAGACCACTGGCCCAGGCGTGGTGGTTCACACCAGTGTATTACCACAAGGAGACAGGAAAGCCGCAGTGACTGACACAGAGGAACCGGTGTGACTCATTTATCTTTTCTCTTTATCAAAAATGCAAATAAAAATTCAGAAGGTCTGAAAGATCAACATTGAAGTGCAGTAGGTTATGGACTCAAAGAGTTCTGGATTTATGTATTTTTAAAG
>VXAK01010418.1:607-12926 GCA_013399435.1 Arenaria interpres | reverse complement strand
TATGAAACTTGCATGCTCTGTGGAAATAATTTGTGTTAGGCAAATACCCAAACACTATCTCTCTTGTTCTCTCTTGGTCCTTCTTATTATCTGCTTCTGCTTGATAGAGTTGTACAAGCAAAATACTTACTGTAGGATAACAGTCACAAGCTGAAGCATCAATATCAATGTTAATAAATTTACTATTTCTCCTTTATCATACAGTTTATCATCTAGTTAGCTTTCAGGACATGCATCAATCACTATTTTAGAAAAAAACTTTTCTTCCAATTATATGGAGTTTGTTTTGAAACTGCCTGGCCAGGTTTTAGTCAAATGGTGTCTCAGCATGCTGAAGGGTACTAGCTGAAAGATAAGAAGATGGTCTAAGCCTTTAACTGAATCTGCAGAGATATTTAAGTGATAGAGCTTGTTTTTACTTCTCATCTGAGGAACTTCAGTGCTTTCATCCTGTAGCCACCCTGCATTTTGTTGTTCTCCTGAATTAATTAATTATCTTTTCAATATCATCTAATTGGTGAATGAAGCACATAAACTACTAAAGATGCCCTGACAGGGAATTGTTCTTTTTGAAGCTATGGATATAATTTCACTCTGCAATAAATGTGCACAAAGTCAGCATGGGTAAGGGGGAGTGGGGGAAGTCCAAAACATTCATCACCAAGTGATGCTGGATGCTAGCAAGAAACACAGAAAATGGTGCCTGTAACCTCCAGGGAGTTAGTCCATCATTAGATTAACCACCACTAAGGTAAGGCCATACATCATTAAAAAAGACAGGCGCAGTGTTGGCAATACAAGAATAATAAGTAGAACAACTTGCACTGTCACTTTGCGTAGGAATGCAGAGAAGTCTTATAGATGCTGGCGAGGCAGGGGAGGGTGAATAGGTAGTCATTACCTCAGGAGAAAAATGATAAACCATGTTCCTATTCAGCAGATGTGTCTTAGCTTATCAAGTTTATCTGCATTTACAGTACGCTATGAGAACTAAATACATCAGTTACTCAATGTCTAAACATGCTTTTCCAACATGAAAAATATGGTTGGCTATCCTGATAAGAGCTTAAATGCTTTTTATTTAACCTTAGCTTTCTCTACTTCAATTTTAATGACAAATTGCTATTTATGTGAAGTGTTTTCTAGCTAAACTGCTTAGCACAACATTGCTAGGGAATACTACAGCATGAATATATTGTATTCACATGGAGTCAGAGTATCCCTGCTGCTTACAGCAACTCTCTCCTCCAGATACTTAGTGTCATTCAGCGTGACTAGAAAAGGCAAGCAGCTTTTATTCAGTGTCAGCAAGGTCTTTAATGTAAACGATCCCTTTTTGAGCTCACTAATTGGTTAGAGTATTCAAGGATAAAATCCACTGTTTCCAAACAGTGGATGAGTTTCAGAGCAGCGAGTGCAATTTTTTAATTTTTTTTTTTGTTTGGGTGTTAAGGGAAGGGGAAGACTTCATTTTGAGGGTTCTCTACAGAGAGCGGACATGTTTACTATGCATAGTGCAGACTCCCATGGCACCTTGTATTGAGAATCCTCATTCTTTAGTTTAATTTCAGTCTATCCCTCCCTTTTGCTTCACAATTTCATGAATTGAAATAAAAGTATATAGAGAGAGTCAATATATGTCAACTCTTCCTTCTGCAAATTCGCAGACTTTGCACTATTCAACATCTAGGCATCTCTGCCTCCCACTCAAAGTTGGAAAGTCTTCCTCTTGCACATCCAGTTTATGTTGGACTGGTCATGGAATGCACCAGCAAATAAGCAAAGAAGTCACCTTTCTCTGCTGATGCCCTGTACCAGTCTCCGAATCTGAACTGTCTCGATCATCTCGTGTTCACTCTGTCTGATAAACTTGTCTATCTCATTTGTAATATACCAGAAGCTTTAATACTGTGGTATGTGAGGCTCTGGGAGCCTTCAAGCTATTATTTTCTTGGCTCAGTCAATGAAAGCAGAATTTATTTAGTAGCCTCTAAAATATCTCTCTTGTGGTAGCAATCCAAACTACCATTTAAGTAGAACTTTTCAGCAGAAAATCTGAACTAGAGAGCAGAGTATGATGATTCACTTAATGTAAAAAAGTAGATAGCTTGTATGCAGGCCAGCAATTGTATACTTGCAGGCTCATTGACAAGTTAACACACCATTTCACATCTCATGTCTATAATTCCATGAACTTCTGAAAGCAAAGTATGTCTTCCTCCTCCTACCCAGTCAATAATTTTTTACAGAATAAAGGAAAAAATATTCTAGCAAGCCACTAATTTGTTTTATAGTCTTCCATGATTTTGATTTTTGGCAGAAAAATAACATTTAGACAGTCAAATCCATTAGCACATTCATCTAATGCTTTTAGAAAGTAGATCTTGATACACTAGCAAAAACCTTAATCACTTGTACACTTCATGCTCTTACTGAGTTCCTCAAATCTGGCATACACAAGCAATGTGATCCTAATGATCTGTGTCCTTCAAAATAAGGTAATTGAGCCTATTGCATACTCCTGTGATGGTGGTATGTCCAATGCACTGATATAAATCCTGCAATAGCTAAGACATGGTCTCACCATAAGCTCTGCTCAAACAAATTCCCCCCTACCTTAACACAGCTCTGCAAGGAGTCATATCTCCTCTTCCTTTTCCCTTGCTCTCTCTCCTCACATACAGACTCCTGGCACACTTTAATGGAGAACCGGGCCTAAAAATGGAACTAAATAAAATATACTGAATTAGTTCAAACACTTATCAATCAAGAAACCGTGACTTACTGGTATGAATATTAACAAGCCAAAACAGCTGGAGCATTAATGAAGACAGTGTAGACAAACTTTTTGGAAAAAATAATTTTGCACGATTAAAGGTAACCAGGAACATCGGGTAATTGCTGAAGCTTAAGTAAATTAAAATAAATTTCTTTTATATTCTTTTCTCAGTGTGGAGGGGCCTATATTCTCAATTAATCTCAAAAAACAAAAAAAAGGAAAACCACAAAAAAAGCCCCTTAGTAACTGTACTCTGGAAAAAAACCACTTCTAATTAGGATGGCATATTATTTATGTATCTAGATTTTAATTGCACTCACTTGATATACTCATTAAAATTATTTTCATTACAATCAACCTTCTTACATTTTTCTAACTGCATTAGACTCATATTCAAGGAAAGGAAAAATACAAGTCCTGAACAAAATTCTGGCACCAGGAATCCCTTGAATCTGAACTGAACCCTGTTTCTTTTGACAGACAGAAATAAACACCGTCAAATGAATACTAATAAATTTCTAAAAGCTTGCACAAACAGAGGGCCAGCCCGTAGCCATTTCTCCTAAACCTGTGTGTTTCTCCCCAGTAGCACCATTAAGAAGCTCTGGTCCTGCTGCCTGCCACGACTCCACAGCTGCTCTCAGCACGGGCCGTGGCTCATTTCTGCCTCCAGCCTTGGTGCTCCCCATATTCTCCTGCCTGAGGTCTCAGGACTCCCCTCCCTCTCTCCCTCCCTGGGCAGAGCGGTGCAGTCCAGCCTCGGCAGCCTCTGGCCACAGGCGCGGGTTCCAAGGGAGCGTGTTGCTGCAGCGGGCACCTGCCCAGCCCCGACGCTCAACCACAGCAGCACGAACAGGGGCAGAGAGAGGGATTTACAGACGCCTGGGTCTGCCCCTCCACATGCAGAGGGACCTAACTGTTCCTGCTGCACCAGTCAGCTCTGGAGTCAATTCTTCTCTTAAGGGTCCATTTGTTTCCATTATTGTTAGTAGTGCCCCTCTACCCACCATCCAAGTTTCCACAGAAAAAAATTATGCTACATAGTTCAACGTAAGGCATTTAGGAACATACTATGGAGTGGGTTCCCATTCATAGAATCATGGAATGGTTCAGATTGGAAGGGACCTTTAAAGGTCATTTAATCCAACTCTTTCCCATCTTCAACTAGATCAAGATGCCCAAAGCCCCGCGCAGCCTGACCCTGAATGTTTCCAGGTATGGGGCATCCACCACCACTCTGCACAACCCGTGCCAGTGTTCCAGGGGTTTCTGAGCCTTGCATGCTACATTGTTTTTCACAAGAGAGGAGGAAATATGTTTTTACTGAGAGGCGTATTTACAAATTCTTATTCTATTACCTTCAAACATAAATATGAGTTTAGGTGTATTTTTCAGAAATGCTGTCTTGGCCATTACCATAACAGTGACTACTGAAGCAAGTCAAATGAAGTTTGACAGACCTCAGTGTAAGACCTCAGTCCAGCAAAGCGGTTAAAAAAAACAAACAAGCATGAAACTAACCTGCATCACTTCAACTTTTAGAAATATGCAAATGCCAAACTGCTTAATGTAGTAAGTCCCATGTAGGTGTATAGTACAAAGTAACTACCTCTTTGGATTCAGTCTGTTAAACTTGCATTTTTGGAGCATCCAACTATTCTGCGAAAATATGTAAAAGACTCCTGAATCACTTTTTTTTTTTTAAGATATAACAAAAAACTTTTAATTAATTTCATTAGCTTTTGTATTAGCAAAGTTTCACTTCACTGAACAAGTCTTTATTCTCTCTTTCTGAAGAAATTTAAAAATAAATAATGGAGGGGAAAAATTAATATAAAGTAAAGTTACCAAGAGCAATTACAAATAACCTCTGGATCACAAGTATTTACTACAATAATTAAAAACATGAAGTAATGTTTTCTCAAGAATTTAGTTATTTCCAGTATTTTGGGTGCTGAATTATAAGTACTACTTCTGCAATGCTTTATGTTGTTTTGTCTTGTTGACCCACCTGGCCCTCTGAGGAAGGTTCAGTTTAACTATTCACAGTACTGAATTCCTGCTAAGAAGTTGAATTAGTATAAAAATATTTTAACGTGCATAATTTCAACATCTGGTAGTGTAATACATTTTCTTCCTGAGGAAATTATATTCATTCCTCTTCCTGCCTTTTGCAATAAAACATGCTATTTTTACTTATTTATTTCTGTTCACTTACAAAGCAAAATATGAAAGAGCAATTTTGCCCCTTTCTTATAAATAGTTTGATTAGATTTTGCTTACACAGGATCCAAAATTGTCACACAGAGAGCATATACTGTAAGAATTCTGACACAACATGAAATAATCATAGAACCATAGAGTGGTTTGGATTGGAAAGGACTTTAAAGACCATCGAGTTCCAAGGCCCCTGCCATGGGCAGGGACACCTCCCACTAGACCATGTTGCTCAAAGCCCTATCCAGCCTGGCCTTGAACACTTCCAGGGATGGGGTATCCACAACTTCCCTGGGCAACCTGTTCCAGTGCCTCACCACCTTCACAGTAAACAATTTCTTCCTAATATCTAATCTAAATCTCCACTTTAAACTTTCAATTTAAAGCCATTACTCCTTATCCTAGCTCTACACTCCCTCATAAAGAATCCCTCCCCATCTCTCCTCTAGGCCACCCTTAGGTACTGGAAGGCTGCTATAAGGTGTCCCCAGAGCCTTCTCTTCTCCAGGCTGAACAACCCCAACTCTCTCATCCTGTCTTCATAGGAAAGGTGCTCCAGCCCTCTGAACATCTCCATGGCCCTCCTCTGGATCCGTTCCAACAGGTCTGTGTTGTTCCTGTTCTCACCCACCAACACCCCCAATTCCTTCTCCTCAGGGGTGCTCTCAATCCATTCTCCACCCAGTCTGTATTTGTGCTCAGGATTGCCTGAACTCAGGTGCAGGACCTTGCACTTGGCCTGGCTGAACTTCATGAGGTTGCCACAGGCCCAGCTCTCAAGCCTCTCCAGGTCCCTCTGGATGGTGTCCCTTCCCACCAGTGTGTCAACAACACCACACAGTTTGGTGTCATTGGTAAATTTGCTAAGGGTACACTCAATCCTACTGTCCATGTCACAATAAATGCCATGATGCCATAACAAAGTTGAACGTTTTTAAATTTTCTTATATAGTGGAGCTATGAGATTTTTCTGAAACTTTAGGGAAACTCATATCAAGATTGAGATTTTTAGCCTCTGACTCTTCCCAAAATACCAAGAAAGCATTCCCCAGCAACATTCTTCTCCTAAGATTAGGAGATAGGACTATTACAGACTCAGACACACATATTTAATGTATTCTTAATAATCAAGATTCATTCTGACCTGTACTCTCCCTGATGATCTTTCACTTTTCACCAAAACATAGGTTTGCTGCTGCTGGAAGATCTTTGTGGTCAGAAAAACTAACCCTTGAGAATATTCCATTTCTAAGAGCTTTTCTGCTGGTCGAATCAATACTAGCAATGCATGGGAAGCATGATCATGTTTTGTCCCCTTTATTACCATTTCGTTTAGAACATACTCCATACTCACCATGACAGTCAAAAAATTTTGGCTGTCAAAAAGGTAGATCTCAGCAATGGGAGTTCAGGTTACTAAATTCTTCTAAGCTAGATTCCACTCTGCCTAATTAAAATATATAAAAGCTTTCTTTTTTTTCCTTTTTTTTCTTGTACATGCCTGGGCTACTCGTTAGTGCCTTAGAATACAGCCTGACTTAGCTGTATGTGCTCTGTGTCATACACTTACACAATCAGAGCTATTGGACTGTAGGCTCACAAGGTCAAGGCAACTTACAGTTATCAGAAATTTTAAGTGGTACAACACATGAGTTGGAAGCTCCACTGTGTGCCTTTCCTATTATCTGGGGTTTTACTTTAGGGTGCATCTCAGTCATAGTGTCGCTTGCCTGTAGGTCATAACAATTTCTCTAGCTGAGACCTCAATAGCCTGGCCACACACCACTATTAGTGGGCACCGGGCAACTCTATTTTGCCAGAAGGTCAAATAACTTTTAATATTTCTTATCCAGAAGGATTGAAAAGATTTATAATCCATCCTATTTGAAACACAAGTTACTGGGAAGAAAGGGATGGTGGTATGTTCCTCAGCTTTCAAAACCTGTAGAAAACCCTTTACAGAAAATGCACATAAGCAAGTTTTTATAAATTTTAGAGAAAGGAGATTTATAAGTAAGTATTTGAGTCGAAGTTACCTGTAATGGCAGGATCTTGAAATCCAGCAGACGTGTTCTTCACTGCAAACCTGCTGACCATATCAGTGTTGACTTAAGCAAACCACCAAACCCCTTAATTGAGGGGATGTCCTTCACACATAATGGAGAAGGTTTTAAAATTGATTCATAACAGCTGCACACTGACATTGTCACTCCTGAGAGAGTTTTATGTCTGTGCCATCATCTGTGCCGATTAGTGCATGCCTAAGATCTTTGGCAACCCCATGCATCTCTGGATAGCTGTAAATCAGAAGACCACCTTAAGTTTAATCGTTAGCAAAAGTCCAGGATATGGTGCAACACAGTAAGTCTGAGAACGTGTTTTACCAAATTTATCTCAATGCTAAGGTTTTCAAAAGAAATGCATGAATCTGGTCCTGTGTATTTATAATGCCTATCTGTTGAACCCAGTATTACTCTTTTCCTACTACAAATAGCGCACAACAATTTTCAGTTTAATTTCTCCTTCTACATCTTCCAGTGAAAGATCTACCCATTAGTTCTTTCACTGAAAATATGCAAGAAACAATATTTTTAAGGTATTGTTCATTGTGTATAAATTGTAATTCCTCTGAAATATACTGCCTTAATAAGGGGAAATTATTGCACAGTACAGACAGAAAAGAAAGTGAAATAATTGGTTTTCAGTGTTTGGGCAGCTTTGTTCCTTTGTATTCATTCAGTTTGACTGTTGGTGGAGTGAAGATTTCATTACAGAGTGAGCTATTAGTTCTAATAAGATAGTAGTGAAGTATTATTTCTGCTTTGAAATCATGTTTAAATGATGTACCCTATGACGTTAATTTTTAAGGGCTAAATAAGCAGGGGAAAAATCTTAAAAAATTAATTGCACTCAGAAGTTAAAACTGGCTCCTGCTGCAGCCTGAGCAAGGAGCATCAGCATGGGAGGCAGGCTAACAAGGAGGCAGGCTGAGGGGCAGCTGCCTTCTTGCGTCTTATAAAGTGGGAGAAAAGCGCCAGGTGGACTTTCTGATGTTAGTCAGCAAACCCTGTAATCTCCTGTGACCTGGTGTCGGGGCACTAGATGGGGAAAAGTGAAGGTATTCCCATCTATTTGTGTCTATTCCATCATACACACAAATTAAAAGATACTTAGCCTGTAAATATTCATATAAATGAGTGCAATCTCATTTATTTTTACTTCATGGTATGTATAGTACTACTTTCAGTCTAGCCCATATAATTTAGAGGGTCTGACATCTATTGCCCTGATCTCATTTATCACCAGCCCATCTCCATTTTAGAAGCAAAGTTACTCAGTCTACAATTTTTACTGTAAAATTGAATTTGTTTCTTGTGACAGAATAGGCTTGTTGAATTTATGATTTAACTTTGAACATCCTTCACCTTGGAAGTAGCTCTCCTGGAAAAACAAGGCATTTCTCTCATGAGGAGACTATAACATCATGATACAGATGCCCATCCTGTTAGACAAGGTCGTGCCAGTAGAAACTAAATTTTCTGAGATGTTCCAACGTTTAGACCTATTTTTCACTTTACAAAGATAAATATTGGGAAATGCTTTATCCCAGTGTAATGAACTGTCCTTTCATCAGTGGAACAAAAAAGTATTTCATGTTCAGTTCAGTTCAAAATGGCTCAGTGAAAGAAAATACAAAAAGCATGCTGAAAACACATTATTTGTCTATTTGATGGTTGCTGTCTTTGTCCTTACACTGCAGAAAATAATTAAATGATCTCTCTTGTAGTTTGGAACCAGCCTCTTCTTTATGGGCAGACATTTTATTCAAAACTATGTTTTTTGGACTTTCTCAAATCCTTTGTCCTTGGGTGTACTGCTTTGCTCTCTCCCTGCTCTCCTGTTCTCCTCTCTTGCCCTCCCCCGTCCCCCTGCAATTACTCTCAAGTTCCCAAATAAAACTACCCCTAGATTGCTCTTAATTAATTCATGTTACATAGAAGCAGGGATGTCTTGCTGTTCCCACCTTGTCTTCAAACTTTCACAATCTAATTAAAGCCTGCAAATTATGGTTCTTCTTCAGTAGCACTTCACAGTACTGTTTACACTTCTGAGATAACAAAGTTCTGCACCAGCTCAGTCCATTTGTGATGGAGGGGACAGCATTTTCATTCATCCAGTTACAGCAGCACTGATGGGTCCATCTGGCTCCATCTCTGAAACGCATTCCAGGAGGTTGCAACTCCTCATTTTCCAAGAAAAAGATGCACTGTCTCCCAAAGTCTCTCCCACCATGCCTTGCCTTCCTCTCCTATTTTAGCTCACCTCTATTTGTAGAGGGTCTGCAGGCGATTGCAGCTCAGTTCATCCAGGCAAGAAAGCAGGAACCACCATTCTTATTGGTTACACCTTTTTATCCTCATTCTTCTTCTTTGGAGAAACTTTTCTGGTGCCAGCTGTTAAAGGTACTTAGTGACTTAGTGTTTTTCCAGCCAAAGTAAACACTTGCAGACTGTAAGTGAGCAGCTTTGTTCCTTTGTATTCACTCAGTTTGACTGCTGGTGAAGATTTCATTACAAAGTGAGCTATTGGTTCTAATAAGACGTTAGTGAAGTATTACTTCTGCTTTGAAATAATTTTTAAATTATGTACTCTATGAGGTTAACTTTTAAGGGCTAAATCAGGGAAAAATGTTAAAAAAGTAGTTCATGCACTTGGAAGTTAAAACTGGTTCCTGATGCAGCCTGAGCTGCATCACTCCTCTCTCAGCCTTAAGGAACTGAGAAGGCACAGACTAAAGCTCCTCAGATCTGTCTGGATCCTTTTACAACCCCAAAAGGGGAATCAGTTCACAGCTGGAGAAAAATTTTCCAATTATAATTTAAATTAGGGTCTGTGTGCTCCTTGTGCTTGTGAATGAACATCCCTAGCAGAGTAGCTGGATTCTACAGTACTCCGGAGATCTTACAGAAGATTCAGTAAAATAAAAATATTTACCAAAAAAAGTAAAAATAAGAGAGCCATTCATGTGCTCTCTTAATACTACCTTCCAGATCCTTAGCTCTTTTGCCTTGCTCTCTATCATCATGCATGGAACTTTCCTGGACAACTGCAACACTACTGAGCAAAAAATGCACAGTGCCCTATGTGAAGCTTTATTCTCCCTTTTAAATTCATTAACTTCTCTGGTTGCAAGGAACATCAGAGCACCATGGACCATATGTTTCACAGCATAAACTCAGAGCAAATCACCCATCACTTGCAAAGGCTTAGCCCAAAGAGTGAGGCCTTTTTCAACAAAGACGATGGCCTGATGTGCTCTTGATGATTCTTCAGCTATAAGAATCTGCAACCTTGAAGGAACTTTGGTTGTTTATGCAATTGGATCACAAGATATCACAAGAAAAGGATGTATAAACCCACACTTTTCTGGGAGGCAATGAAAGATTATTGTACTAGGGAATCAACACTTCTCAGATGTTCGTTTCCCCCTTCCTTGAGCTGTTCAAATTCTATATGGCCTAACTTGTCATTTTGATTTCTTTTCTACTACTGTATATTTCTCCCTTACTAAGAATAAATCCCCAAAAGAAGCTATTTTCAAAATGGCTTGGATGTGTTTTAACCAACAAATCCAGTGTAATCAGCAGGCCCTGATTCTCAAAGTTGAAGGTTTATTTTAGAATAGCATGCCATGTTTAATCAGTTTTACTAATACTGCACAGTACTATGTGCTTTGACAAGAATATGTTGATCATATTACAGAATGATTACTGCTAATGGAGATCTTTTAGACAAGATTAGATTTTGCTCCTGTCCAGATGCCTCAAAGAACATTATTAGTTTTTGGTGTCATATTTTCATAACATTAATATGATCAGCTTATGGGCTTGCTCATATGCTATAACTGCAGCAATTTATCTGACAGTTAAGCTGTCAGGACCATGTAGCATCTAACCCAATGAACACTGCTGCAATCTGTAACTGTGATTTGACCAATGAATATTCTGATGAGCCCCCAGCTTTTGAGATTCAGAAATTTGCATCGTGCAGTTCAATAGCTTTTTCCAAGAAAGCTGATTACTTCATGATAATATCCCTAACAGTGAATCTGCATATTTTTAAAGGAATGTAGCTTTTTTTTTTTCATAAATCAGCAAAATGGGATTTGGAGCTGTGCTACTTTGACAGCTAATTAATCTGGCACTGTATGGGAAAACCATTAGTATAACAGCAGTTATGACAGTAGGTTTTCTATATACATACAGAAAGGATGAACTTTTCTGTTCTTCTTTCCAAGTTATCAGATATCTACAAGTATCTTTCATGACCTGTATTTACTAGTTAGACAGAAAAAAATTATAAAAGCTGAGAAGCATAAAGATTAGTTTTAATACATTTTGACTAGGGAGCCTTAAAATATCAACTAAGCAATACTATTGCCCTTAAGTTTAATAATACATGCTGATATGCAGTCTGATGCTATGCTTCATTCCTTTTGATAATATGCCTTTAAAAACAATGTCCTTTAGGGTCCAATGGACCATGAAATAGTCTCTGCAAAAGTACCACTGGTGCCAATGCTGAGACAAATATTCATTTTGGCTGTCAGCTTTAAGGACTGCAGAAGAAATGAAGCACATTTATTATATACTGATGTATTCTGACTAGATAATCCTTTTCAGTTGTAGGCACTATAAAGCTGAGAGCAGATTACTGTGGGGGAACGTTTAAAAAAAATTCAGATCGGCTGAAACAGTTGTGCTTCTAATTTCACAGTTGGATAATTTGCTTTATAAACTTCTATTTAAAAGAAAGTTTTACTGGCAATGAAGAACACTAAGTAAACAATCTATAATTTGAAAGCGAGTAAGTTAGAGACACTCAGAAACTGTTTCTACTAATGCAACATTTATTAATTAATATTGGAGTTTGCTTTTCTATGCTGCAGGCATTTTCAAGGCTTTTTTTTCTGAGATAGCCATTGTCATTACAATTCTGTCAATATTTACCCTTTAAAGTCTCACCATTTTATGGCATTTTGATAGTATGATTATTCCTGTATATGCATAGAATCATAGAATCGTCTAGGTTGGAAGGGACCTTTGAGATCATCTAGTCCAACCATCAAACTAGTTCTGATAAAACAAACAAACAAAAAACAACAACAACCCATCGCTCAATCAACTCATACTCATGATCTGGAGTATCTCATGATTTGGAGCAGGATACTTAAATCATAGTATTTTGGTGCATTTTACAATGCATAAACTTAATTATTCCCATTTTAAGCTGGGAATAAGAGACAGAAAGCCGGCTTTTTTT
>VXAK01010414.1:99731-114569 GCA_013399435.1 Arenaria interpres | reverse complement strand
ATTTTCTTCATGGAAAGGAAGAGTAAGCACTGTGGCTCAATCCTAAAAAAGTTTACTGTCTCTCTTACTATTCTATTTAATATTAGGATTACGTACTATACAGGAACCTAGACTGACTGCAACATAGGATTAAGCCAAACTTTTGTTGCCTTAAACAAAATTCTTAAGTTTCTCCTTAAAATGGAAGCAATGATTGAAGATTATGGCTCAAATTCAGGCTAATTAAACAAATGCAACGTTATAGGATAATGAGTAATTGTTGTGGAACAACAATTAATGAGATTGCCCATAGACTTCGATTATACACGGTATTAAACATAATGCTAAACCACAGTCTATCATTTTATTAGCTCCAATGGATGGTTGCTTTCTTCTTACATTAGATCTTCTGGATGCTTCTGAGTTATACCATGAAAAAAAGTAGTAAAACATTTACCATGTGTAATCGATAAAGAATCACAACATTTTTATTAGCAATATCAATCCATCCATACTCAGTTTTCATTATGTAAAAGCTTTCAAAAGGCAATGTAGTACAGAGGACTATCACAGGATTAGCCACGTGAAGCAAGTCAGCTTCATCTCTGTCTGGTTTTATGGCTGCAAAAAGAGGTAATCATGACAGCAGAACTATTTACATTTCTATCCCACATAGGTCTTATAAACATCAACTAATGTGCTATAATGTTTTGGTAATGTAAAATGCTGTGAACTCTTATTGCCATCTTTGACCTTCTGTACTGCCAATTCACCAGAAACAAATCAGGAGTGCCGATAGGCGATGCCACAGCTGCAGCAGACTTTACAGTCAATACATCACTTTTCTTCTGACAATTTTTGCTTAAAAGCATTGACAGTACATAGAGAACTAGTATTCAACTTCTTTAAAAAAAAACCCAATAATTTAGAATAAAGTTTTCAGTGAATCATAAATTCACCACAAAACTAAATATAACCTGGATTCTATAAAAGATTCCTATTTCCACCAATGTAATCTGAATTTTTACCATCAAATCTAATCATACCAAGATGCTAATGCACAGAGAGGAGTAGCAGTCTTGGTTACTTGGTCCTCTTGTTTTTTAGAGGACTTCATAAAAAAGTTTCATAAGGAAAACCTGCTTATACAAGGTCACATGTCAAAATCTTCCTTAAAGCATTATTATGTGTCTCCTGTGTAGATGTGTGCAATGGAAAGCAAAATGAGCCTCCTGCACCTTTCCATTCCTCAGCACAGCTGTCTTAATTCAACACTATCTTTTCATGTTCATGAAAATACAGATCGTGTTCCTTGACATGCAAAAAACCTTTAAGGAAAGTAGAAAAGAAAGCAGATGTGGAGAAGTGTAGAAAAAAGAAAACATGCTGAATTCCTTGGAAGGTTGGACCTGCAGATACACTCCTCCCTGTTTTTACTCCAGTCCTTAATCCATGGTTATCTATTTGTACCATACAGCATCTCACTGTTAACTTTACCTCTGGCAATGCAAAACTATAGGGAAAACCTAGCACTGCCAAAGTCAGTATTTTGCCGAAGTCCCGTTTACTTTGCCTGACTGAAAAATTAAAGTAATCCACCTAAGAAGCCTGGGATTTGGTCCATAAAGTATGCTACGTGGCAAAGAAAGTAGCATATTGTTTCATTTCAGCCTCTGTTCTGATTTCTTTTTGTTGGATTTCATTTGATCAGATTGTCATCATGTCGGCATTTCTAAAACGCTAGCTCCCTCTACAGGAAATTATATCTTAAAGCAATAACGCTGGTCACAACCTGTTTGCTAGCACATACCAATAAACCTTGTGAACTGTAAAAAGAATTATACATACGATGGATTTCCCTAACATTTCTATTGAGGAATATTTATCCCACACATATCATCCTATTATAATGTGGCATATTTAAATGATGCATGTGTATTTATGCTTTCTGTATGTACCAAATAGCTACAAAAATATAGCTGTAATTCAATACACACCTGTCAACTGTCTAACAAAATTACCAACTGTCAAGTATTTTACAACTCATCTTCTGAACTGTCTGACATTGGTCATTGCCCAAGTGTATCTACCTGTTTCTATAGATATGCACTATTCAGATTAAAATCTTTTGGTAACCATTTGCATTTTAACCGAAAAACTGTTTTAAATCAGAAATCTATTATACATTCTGAATGCATTCACCATCAATTTCCTTTAATTATGTAAAAGGAACAATATTTAATGTCAAGCATTCTACTTCCTGCTAAATTGAGAAGTCAGCACTGCAGAGCAACTACAAAATGTCAGAAAAAAAATGCTCCATACAGTCTATGTTTTGGGCTTTTTTCTCTCCCTCTTTCTTTCCCAGATCCTCAAGTGTTTTCCATGTAATGAAACATTGGCACTATGTTTCTCGATTTGGGAGCAAGCTTGGATTACAGTGCATTGGCATGTATGAAAATGGGATCATATTTAATAACAACCCAGCACACTGGAAAGAAATTCGACCCTTTTTCACCAAAGGTAAATCAGTTCACCTTAATACACTGTATGACGGTAGCATAGAGTCTATCTTTTCTGAAATGATGTTTGTCCTTTGCATACTTAAATTACAGACATCGGTTCTCTTTATATATCTCATAGAAATATTATATTGCACATGTTCTTTCACGCTTACCCTGCTTGATACGTTATTTGAAATGGTCCTGAAGTAGTTTTGAAGATTCTTAATTTCATCCAACTAAAACAAAATTAAATGATGCCCACAAGCCATGTTTTTAAATGCTTTTACATTTCAAGTCCTGCATTTAGAGTAGCTCATCTGGCATTTCCATAAATGTAGTTGGCTGTTCCCAGCCTCCACCAAGTTCAAAGACCTTTCTGTCTTATTTTAATTGGAGAAAAAACAAAAAAGCTTTAGTTTCAAAATTAATTTAGAAGATGTGCACAGCAGAACTATTTATTAATCCCTTTAATATGATAGAAATCAATGTAGTAACAGAGAAAAAGATTGAAGTAATTAATATCACTAGGTTGAAATCAAATAGGAAATTACCTAAATAAATTCCAGCGTTACTATTTTATGAGTCTGCAGTTTTTTGATTCACCTTCTTGCTGCAAATTGAAAATTTTCAGCCTTTGCGTGTCATTAGAATTAGCTATTTCTGGTGATATTACAGCCTTCCTAACAAAACTGCCACGCTTCTTGTTCTGCAACCTCCATGGTTCAGAAAAGATTCTCACCAGCTGAGACTGCAGTAGTTTATGGCAGTAATTCTAGAGCCTGAAAATGAAAGCAACACCTAAAAGAAATGAATTATCTGTTGGTTTAAATTTTACATACTGTTCTGTTGATATATCTGTGCTCCTATATGACACTTGGGCCTTTCCTACACGATTTTGCTATTGAAAAACATCAGCAACTTTGTAGTGGTTGAAGATGGCAGGAAAAAAAAAATAATATTGTTTTTCTACTTATTCCTACAACTACCAGTTCTCTCTATCTACAAAACAGACCTCCTCTCTTCTCAATTACAAACATAGAAACCCTCTCAATTTACATTTGAAAAAATAATGCCCTTGAGGCAATTACAGCCATTCTTGTATGGAAAACTGATTTAAATAGATTACTTGTGGCAAGATTTCCAAAGTCATTCAAAAATTATCTGAATCCATTCCAGCTGAAGCCTATCAAAATCCCACTGAATTGCATAGCAGCAGAACTGACCACTGCTTTTAGTTGATTTTGAATTCTTAAAATGCAATAAATCCACTGTGACACTACCTCCACCGATAGGTGGGCAGACCAAGGCAGGCTAACACAAAGCCCAGGGCCAGACTAGGCTTCAGCATGTCCAGAGCGACATTACAGGTTGCCAGTAGGTTCCTGACGTGCACCTTAAGAGCACCCAGGAATTACATTTTCAGAAATACCCCACAAATCCCCAAGCTGTCTTCCCTGCTCAGTGTCATTGCAAGGAAATGAGTCAGGACATCCACAGTGCCTCTAATGGAGATGAGGATACGGATGCCCTCCCACACAGGAAGGTAGCACAAACGATGCCAAATATCCCTCCTAAATGTGGTATGAACCCAACGTAAAATGTGTGTCTGAGATACGAGGCGGCTGGATGCAAGGGAAGTTTGGGCTTTGAGTTCATTGCCAGTTTAAATCAAAATGCTGACAATTTTCTTTCAAAAGATGAAAAATCAGTAAGTTTCAGAATAATTTTATACCTCTCACTCACATGGTAATGTTTCACGTTTTATTGACACCATTATTGCCAATTGGAAAGTTGTAACTAAGTAGGAAAGTTAACCAATCTTATGATCATTTTGCACATGCATTTCAGCTCTGTCTGGCCCTGGTCTGGTGCGTATGATAGCAATTTGTGTTGAATCAACAATTGACCACCTGGACAAACTAGAGGAGGTAACCACTGAAGTAGGAAACATCAACGTGTTGAACCTCATGAGACGGATCATGCTTGACACATCTAACAAGCTTTTTCTCGGGATCCCTTTGGACGGTACTAACACCTTTATTTTTATACCTTATGATGGATCTAAAGCACAAGTCCAAAGAAAACTCATCGACATCACTCAGCAGTTTGTTTCAGAACAGACTCTTACATCACCATATCATTAATTGAAATTGATTTATGAGTTATTTTAGTTCTAAAAGAGAATTTTATATGAAAAAAAATATACATGTAGCTTGTCACATTCACCTTAATAAGTGCTACCATTTAAAGGGATTTTTATACACTGAGTTGGTACAATCCCGATATTATGTGCATGCAGGAATCGGAAATCTTTCTGCCAAACTAAATGATTGCCTTGAAAAGTTCACTGGAAAATTTATGTTCTCTGCAATTTCTTCATCCTCAAAACCATATGATAGAAATAACATTTTTGTGATGTATAAATCATCCCATTTCAATATGCTGCAAGAGTTCTGCTTCTGCTCTCCTCGGGGAGACTATTTGACTCTGGTTGACAAATCACTATCTCCTTTTTGCTAGCTACCAGGAGTTTTCACAAAGGTCTATAGCTTTTCTACAGTCTGCTATGAATGTTTTCTAGTGCTGTCTATCACATACTTAAACCAATTGTTTATCAAATTCCCATGAACTTAGAATAGGGAACAGGGCCTTATTATTAATTTTTCTGAAGCATTTGTGTTCTTTAACTATTGAGATTTATATTTTATAATGTTTTCTGTTAATGTTTATTTTCAGAAAGTGCCATTGTACTAAAGATTCAGAACTACTTTGATGCTTGGCAAGCACTTTTATTAAAACCCGACATCTTTTTTAAGATTTCTTGGCTGTGCAAGAAATATGAAGAGGCAGTGTAAGTATGAATAATATTACAAATCATTTGCACAAGATTCTAAGAAAGAGATCTTCCTTGGTATTTTCCTCTGCCTGTTAGAAAATAAACTGTGAAACTTGCAAAGGTGTCTGGCTGAAGTCCCCTACCTGCAGACTCAAGATAGCAACAGAACAAGATTTGCCACCGATGCTAGAAGTGGCTGATCTGGGCGGATGATTTAAAGCACTTATCTATTCAGTCTTAGTTTATTCACCAAAATATTAGTTATCGCCAGCTCAAATGTGAAACTAAATTGAAATCACTGGTTCAGTTCAAACAGGCAAGGAAAAGCCACCATATGGGGTGAAGTTACACTTGCTCTCTAGTTGAGAGCAGTCAATAGTAGGCTACAATTCATCAAAACAAGAAAACCTGTCTACATTCGTGGCACTGTCCCAGAAGAGGTAACCCTTGATACAATTCTATTTATTGGTGCCTCCAACATGCATTTTTGAGTCAATAACTCATTTTTGAGTTAAAATTTGGTGCTGAGCACGATAATCCATTTTGAGGCTTTTTTATTCCTAAATAAGGAACAAATATGTTTTGCCATCTTCCGCTTTGCAAAAACACAAAATGCCTCTTCTTTTTTTACAATCTCATTTGCTGTCTTTTGCCAAAGGAGGCTGGCTGTAAAAAGAACTAGCAATCAGTTGGTTCATTTTGGATCTGGATTCCATTGAGTGAAACAAACTTTTACTTAAGAAGCATGTGTAATAAATTGTTTTGATAGTGCAATATAACATAAAGGCTTTAAGGGAAGGATGGACATTCATCTAAAGTAATTGACAACTCTTATGAACTAGACACAAGATGTACCTTCTCTAACATTTGCTTGCCAGTTTTATTATGGCACCAATCAGTGCTTTATCCTGTGATTCTAATAATAGATAACTATGGTGGCCCAGTTATCACTTTACCCTGCAGGCAAATGATGTTTCAAAAGCAATCCCATTAAAATAGACTTATTCATAAGTTTCTACTGAAAAAAAAAAAAACTTAGAAAGATTGATGGAGTTAAAGCAATGCAAAGAACCACCACAGGATATGATGACTTCTGATAAAGCTGGCAAAATGGACCATTTGCTATTTCTAATACACCACAAATGTTATAAATAATAAGAACTGTACCAAGTTTGAAGTTTTAAATGCATTTACCCCTACAAAACCCAGTCAGATTTTCTACTCCAACAATAACAAACACCAATGTAAAGCCTGAGAATCTCATTCAAAAACTTTTCAAAATACCTTTTAAAAATAATTGCCTTCTGATCTATAGATAATTGAAAATCCCAAATAAAATTATAAAATCTGTTGTACTTTGCTTTTTTCCACCACAGAAATACAAACTGTTGACACACTATTACTGACTATTTAAATACGAAAAATTTAGACCAACTCTACCTTCAAGACAGTACAGTTTTTCTAACAGTTACCTACATTTTTCTAAGAATTGTCCCTCACGTTCTCAAAGTTCATTTTATTCACTGTTAAAATACAGTATAAAACAGAAGGAAATAAATTATTTGGAAGTGTTAATAAATCTTTAAAAACTTTATTCATTATTAGGATACACATCCTTTTCAGTCTCTCCTATAAAAAAAAAAATTCAGTCCAAACTAACAAGCAACTCGTTAATAAGAAATAATAAGAAAATACACCTTTCCTTTAGTATTAATGCTTTTGTAGAGAACCATATAACCACTCTTAGGAAAACTTAATTTCTGCCATTCTTAGACGTTTTTATTGACATAAATTCTATGTTTCTAATAGTATGCTAGTGTATACTAGAAGTCAATGTGTTGGATTTCACCTGTTTTCAGCAAGGATCTGAAAGGAGCAATGGAAATCTTAATAGAACAAAAACGACAAAAGCTTTCCACTGTTGAAAAGTTGGATGAACACATGGATTTTGCATCCCAGTTGATTTTTGCACAGGTATTGGCAATGTAACTCAAAATATGGTTAACTTTGACTTTTCTGACATTTTCCTGTCCCTAACAATACAGGCTTTGGAACTTAAATTTCATATATCTATTTGAAAGTCATGTCATCATACAGGGATACAAAGTAGTTAGTTCTGGAGAGTCCCTAACAGCAATTTGAATAGTGAGTAGTTGCGTTTTTTGGAACAGGTGGTTGTCCGATTTTTTTCACGGCTTAAACAACATCTTTACAACTCTTGCATCTATCCTTGAATGTCCTCCAGTCTTTCCCTAATCCCTGTATTTTATCTTGATGTATTGTCTTTTGCTTGCAAACGCTTCAAATGCTATGAAAATCCTATCTTGCATAATCTCTGACAGCTCACAAACTCTGTGAGAGAAGGCAATAATCAATAAGAATCTGAGCTAAGAACAAACCCTTGCTTTTCTGAAAGACAGAATCATAGAACCATAGAATGGTTAGAGTTGGAAGGGACCCTAAAGATCATCGAGTTCCAACCCCCCTGCCATGGGCAGGGACACCTCCCACTAGACCAGGTTGTTCAAAGCCCCATCCAGCCTGGCTTTGAACAGCTCCAGGAATGCAGCATCCACAATTTCCATGAGTAACCCATGCCAGGGTCTCACCACCTTCACAGTAAAGAATTTCTTCCTAATATCTAATCTAAATCTCCCTTCTTTCAGTTTAAAACTGTTACTCCTTGTCTTATCACAACACTCCCTCATAAAAAGTCCCTCCCCATCACTCCTGTAGCCCCTTTAGGTACTGGAAGGGGCTATAACGTCTCCCCAGATCCTTCTCTTTTCCAGACTGAACCACCCCAACACTCTCAGCAGAGGTGCTCCATCCCTCTGATCATCTTTGTGGCCTCCTCTGGACAATAAAAGAAAGATAATACACACCCATCGAAACATGAGTTTTTCGTTTTTCTCTGAAAGACAAAAAATATATGAGAAGAGATTGAAAGACTGTCAAGATTTTGACTTTTGTTTAAAGCAGATATTCTAAGTCCTTCCCATTCTACTGCTATAGGACCTTTGCTTGGCATCAGAGTTCAGCAATCAACATTTTCCCCAAAATTTCCAATTTTTTCAGAATAGAGGGGATCTGACTGCCGAGAACGTGAACCAGTGTGTGCTGGAGATGATGATTGCTGCTCCTGATACTCTGTCTGTGACTCTCTTCTTCATGCTAATACTGATTGCAGAGCACCCCACGGTGGAAGACGAGATGATGAGAGAAATTGAAACTGTTATGGGTAAGCAGGAGCTGCAAACTCAGTGATCTGGGAATATTATTTTGCTTCAGCAGTGATCTAATTTTGATTCTTCAAAGGCTGAAAATTCTAAGTGTTTCTTCTAACAGAAGCATTTGCTGTAAAATATGTGAACTACCATTATATCAAGAAGATTTAATTCAAGATCAAATGAAAGAAGATGAGCAATCTGTAAGATAAATAGGCATAATCAGAAATGACAATCTATTAGAAAGAATGCACTATAGTCACTCCTCAGCAATAGTAGTGCAAATCAACACTCACCTCATAAGTTCCATTGAAATTATTTTCCATTTACCTTGAAATAGCAAAGGGGATACTCATTTCAAATACTTCTAATCACCAATATTTCTCCATGTATACATGGAACCTCTCTAAGTTTCACTATGACTGCAGAAGGGAAAGATTAGAGAAAATTAAAATTATATTCTGCTGTCATCCATTTTGATATCAAACCGGTCTCCCCTTTAATTACTAACTACTCAAAATACAATCAAGATATTCTAAATTTGTATTTTTCCATTTCTCTAGACTTCATTCAAAGCCTGATACTGAACTAATGTAGAAACTAATTTCATCCACACTCTTTCAATATCTCTTCTGGTCAGTTAAACACTGGAAAGTGTATAACAAGTCTTTTACTCTTTTTCTAAGGTACTTTCAATTAACCTTATGTTATTGCCCTCATGACAGTTGACCACTCACTTATTCATCTTGCCTATTTCTAAGACAATAGAATATTGTTGCCTTTTCCTTAAGCAAATGACCAACTGGGGTAGCAAAGCTGCATTTTATCTTGAAAACCTGCCAGCGCAGTGGTGAGCCTGTAGTTCTCAAACTGCTTGTGGCTTGAAAGTTGAAGTAAGGCTCCCGCTGGTAATGCTGATACCGCTGCTGAAGGAATCAAGCTGGGAGGTTACTCATGGTAACCAAAATTAGTCAGGCCACAGTAGGACCTAGCTGTATATCCAGCCAATCACATGGTGAAAATTTAAGGTCCCCACAAGGTTCTCTCCCATCTGCAGACTACTCCCAGGTTCCCTTTGCTGTCAGCTCTTCAGCAAAGATTTATTTGCTGTGTCTTGTTGCCCTCAGTGATACAAAAGTCAAGGAAGGAGTTTTGTCATTAACAAGAAAGCAGAACAAATACTCATAATGTATTCAGGAGAAAAGGTGAGAATATTGTAAATTAATAAACTGGGGTTTATGCTAATGAAAAATATACCAGATTTCCCAAATATGCATGGTTACATAAAACTCATTAGAAGCTGTTGGATCCTTCTTGCCATTTCAGGAACTGAGAGTCTTCCAAAAATGTTTTTATGTTTGCACAATTAAGCTATTCAATTCATAACCAGCTTCTTTACCATCTGTTTTATTCCTCAAGGTGACAGAGACATACAGAGTGATGACATGCCAAACTTAAAAATCGTGGAGAACTTTATTTATGAGAGCATGAGATATCAGCCAGTTGTGGACTTGATCATGCGAAAAGCTTTACAAGATGATGTAATTGATGGCTATCCTGTGAAAAAGGGGACAAACATTATTCTCAATATTGGACGGATGCATAAGCTTGAATTCTTCCCTAAGCCAAATGAGTTTTCTCTTGAAAACTTTGAGAAAAATGTAAGTTTTCTATCTTATTTCTTACAAGAAATTGGTTATAATTTATTGACAATGTATCTTTCTCTTATTTCCATCAAGAACTTTGTGACCATTAGACTGTTTTTCCTTTGATGTTTCCAGTTAGCTATACATCCTGCTTATTACTGTTGTTATTATTATTAAAGCTAGGCAGATATTTTCCTGTCAAAGTGCCTCCTCAAAATAATTATGATATTGAATACAAAGTTTTTCCAGACATCTTAATTCCAATTAAAAATTTCTAGTTAAATTTGTCAATGACACTCATAGTTCCCATTACATCCTCTGACATTGGACAAAACAGAGTCTCCAGAGAGCTAGAGCCCTGCAAGCAGTACAACACAGCTCAGGCCACATGAGGATTCTCTGGATAGGTGAAACAGTACAGTAGCTCTGGAGACCCTGTGAATCTACCACCCATTTTATTCTTTTTTTTTTTTTTTTTAATTCCTAAACAAAAGTAAACATCTTTTCTAGACCAAAATGGAAATCCTAATTTTTAGCCAACTAAATACTGCAGATGTTGCATAATTCAGTCCCAGTTCAGCACAGCATTTCCATTTAAGTTATATTCTAACTCCCATAACAGCAAGAATTTTCTTTAGCTCACATTACCGAGTCCTGTAACAAAAGCAATATGTGAACTTTTTTCCTGCTTGTAATGCCCTACTATGGAAAATCATCCTTCAGATTATTTACTTTAATTTAGACCTCTGCTTTTCTGGTTACTCATTGCAAACATTGTTTTGCAAAAATGTATTTGTTCAGCAATAATCATCTTCAGAGATGAAAACTGTATTGAAAGAAAATAGATTTATTCTATGGCTTGTTTCACTTGGTTTTGACTGTTAACCAGCACAGATGGAAGTGGAAAATACTGCTACCTATGTGACAGAGAGCACAAAATATAAAATACTAAGGTTTCGTTAGCACTTCCATGAGGGAATTAGAAAGATGTCTGGAATAAATAGCCAAGCAGGAGCGGAGAGCATAATCAACTTAGTTCTATGAAAGGAATCTCAACTGCAGAATATTAGCCTTGCTATCATAGGTGCACACATTTTCCTGGTATGCAAGCTTTCTTATATTTTCTAGTAGCTTGTCAAATATTAAGGTTGAATGGCGTTGAAGCAAAAGGGTTAACATTTTCTACAGCTGTCATAGTTCTCATTTCATCTAGCTCAAAAAGTTAGAAAATAATTACCTGGCAAAACGTTTTCCTTTTGAGTTGTTAGTGGCTGCACATGTAAATTTCCACAGATAATTTAATATAAAGCAGCCTTTTCTACTCTATTCTTGGGTTAAATAGGAAGTCAGAACACAGCTAATATCTTATTTTTTTTAAAAGCAAGCTACACAGATGCAGAAAAAATATTGATTTATAGCCAGACTTGCTTTTTCTTACTGATAACAAGTATCTTTGTACCTCATTAACACTACTATTCTTGCTGTTGAGACTGTTTCGGATAACCGATCTATTCAATGTCAATAAAAGTAGCAGAATCTGGCTGTGCATTCTTTAGCACTCCTGGGAATCCCGCATTTGACATTTTAGTTGATAGGACAGGAGACAATCACTGTATAAGTGTTCTCTCTCTATTAGATATCAAATAACATTTTCAATGCTACATTTTATGACAAATTAATTCTCAGGTACGCTAGCTTTTTAATGACAATTGTAGTAGGTGTATAGCTTTATGATTATCTTTAGACAGGGCATCAGCTTGTATCTCAGACGTTCACGAGCTTTGTAATGAACATTCTCTGAAAAAGTTTTTAATGAACTTTAACATATATTGAAGAGCAAAAGCTTCACTCGGTTCCACAGCTTGTGGTAAAACTCCTGTATTTCACAGGATGAACACACTGAAACACACAGGCAGAATTCAGTCACTTAACTTGACATTCCCTGCTATGTTAGCATTTAAAATGGCATACCTTCTGTAGGTGTCTGTATTTTGGCCTGATTTGGGTGGGAGAGCTGTTCAGTGTAAAGGAAAGTAAGTGCTCCTAAGAGATTCTTTACACAAGTTTTTCAGAATACATTTACTACTAATTTCCATCACAATTTTGGCTACTTTTATGAAGAAAAAAATCATCTTAAAGTTTATTCTTCATATTATTCTGTGCAGGTTCCTTCACGCTACTTCCAACCATTTGGATTTGGCCCTCGGGGCTGTGTAGGAAAGTTTATTGCCATGGTAATGATGAAAGCAATTCTGGTGACTCTTCTGAGACGGTGCAGAGTACAGACATTGAAAGGAAGAGGCCTTAACAACATCCAGAAAAACAATGACTTATCCATGCACCCAATAGAAAGGCAGCCTCTGCTAGAGATGGTTTTCACACCAAGAAGAAACACAAACAAAAATCAGGATGACTAAAATGGATCAGGCACCAGCATTAAAGTTACAGGGCTTTCTCAGCCACAGCCACTAAGAAAGCCCCATCGTTCCTACGTAAAGTTCTAGAGTAAAACAATTTTTGGCCCCTAAATCACTACAGCTTCATATGACAACTTGTTCTGCCTGCACAGCAGAACTCTGGCCACAACTTCAGTGTAATAAAGTAAGACTAAAGCTACAAAATAGTTCCTAGGTGATGCCACGCTATATGCAGGATTCCTGACTACTTTATAAAAACATTAAATTCAGACAAAGTTATGCCTTGCTTTTCAAACAGCACAAGTTCAGAGGTTTGGGGGTCAACAAAAGCACACTCCTGATGTATATTCAATTCCAGAACTACTCACCCTTTGCTCCCACCTCCTGAAGTTGGACCTAGCAGTATTTAACTACTGCAAAAGCTCTAATTATCTGGGTTTGAAAACATCTAACTGAATAATATTAAAGTTGATGTTAAGACTATGAAGCAATCAAAAACATTTAGGACATATACAAGTTATAAAAAAATGTTTGTACAAGAAGTCATTCAAAAATTTTTCTCTACTGTGTTTTACTTTCATCTTGAACAGATACCAAAGACTTACAGTGTCAGATAGATTCCACTGAGGGTAGTAATTTTCAGAGCACTAAGTAATATGACAATTGAGGTAACAATTCTATGGTCTTGAAACCCACTGTCCTGCTACAGAGGATCTGTAAACATCTTAGCAATGATCAGCTGAGAAAAAGGTAATAAATATAAAACATTACTGCTAGTATTACACAGGGCAGAGGGAAAAATGGTCACAGTTCCATCTCATCTGGATAACTGAAGAAATTGCCCACCTCACCGCAGTTTGGTGAAACAGTTCACATTCTCTTTAAGCTGTCTAAGTAGTACCAAATCCTGTTACAATTGCTCAATTCTACTTCAGAGAGTAAGATTCAGGGTTGTTGCCCTTGTTCCCACACCACAGCAGGGGAGAAAGTCCCTCCCAAATTATCCACATAGCTCTTGTGACTTCTCCAGAAAGAGCACCAGGCTGCATCCTGCTCTCAAGCATCCTGCTTCACACCCACTCATTTAAGGAGAGCCAGCAGCATAAGAAGAGAAACACTGGCTCAAGAGGTAGACCTTTTTTTTTAAATGTAAAATGGGCTTCACTCATCTACTCAAGGTAAGATGGCAGTCTCATTGGGTAAATGCTCAGAGTTCTTTAGTGGCAAGGGAGAGAAGTTCTGAAGTAATAATCAGATTTCTAGATAACATTTTTAAAGCGTTTTCTGCATACACAGATTTTTTATATTAATTATAAATTAGGCTTACTGTTATACTTAGTCCTTAACAGGAAAGATAGATAACTACCCACAATTTCTTGTTGAAAATGGACCTATCTTGAAATCTGTAGAATCTTGACGTTCATTGATATCTCTATCAGCATAATGATGAGTTATCGGTTTGGTCAAGAAGAAAAAGACCCTCCCGGCTTAATGATCACATCCATTGACAGAGACTTCGCATGTTCAGTAAGCTCAAGTTTTCATAATGTGTAACCCAAAGAAAGGCGTTTTCTGGATAAAGTGCCTTGATAAAGCCAACCAACCAATGTACAATAGGCTTTATATTAACTTTTTCCAAGTCACTTAAACTCTAAAAAGAAAAAAAAAAAAAGTGTTCATGTATTGTGTATGGCCTCACTTCAAAAATCTAATTACAATTAGTTAGATTAACTAATCTGTTCCCTCAGACCACTGCTCTCAGGTGCAGGTTCACCAGAGGAACATCTGTCCAGCAGCATGGAAAAATTGCATAAACCAACCAAATAAATATGTGTTCCAGCCAAAGGTAATGAGTTAGGTCAGGCTGGGGCTGCTGACAAAGAAGAGGAACTGCACATTTAGGTGTTTTCTCAAAACAGCATGTAAATTTTCTAGAGTAATTAAAAAAAATAATCAAACTTGAAAGCAGAATAATTTATTGTAGGTAGATTGCTTTTAAAGCTTTCACCATAGCAATTGCATGATACCCAAAAATAACAATAGTAAAGGGCAATCCCATACCACCTGTAAACACAGACAAAATTGGGCATTTAAAGATGTATAGAAATATGGGACTTTATTATGTCATGAAGCAACACAGTGGTATGAACCTTTGGAATATCTAATGTAACCTCTATTTCTACATTCTCTGTAGCCTTTAAACTAGGAAATTGCTAGAGCTGTTGGGAG
>VXAK01010414.1:89260-99711 GCA_013399435.1 Arenaria interpres | reverse complement strand
AGCTGTTGGGAAAAAAAAACAACAAAAAACCAAAAAAAAAAAAAAAACCACAAAAACTTACTAAATCCCATTCTTACTCATTCTGTATTGTAAAATACCAAAAAGGGTACTTCAGTGGACACGCATTTCTCATTTGTATGAGAACTTTAAAAAGAAACCCACTGAAGGGTCCTTTTTCTTGGGAATAAACTACTGTTTCATACGCAGTATGCATCTTCGCTTATTTCACACACAAAAAACATTTCTTACAGTGATGAGTTACTCTCTGATTTTCCATCTCATAATTATAGGTCTCTCCCCAAGTAAAATTTTTCACAAGGTTGAAATTAATAAATTACTTTTATCATTCAAATTTTGAAACCATTATATAAAATCATGTAGATATATGGAAAATGCATGCTGTTCTGATTTTTTTAATGTATTATATATTGTTGAATTTGTAGACTGGAATTTCAGAAACATGATTACCATAATTATCCTATGGAAGAAATAAAGCAGGTTCGTTTCTTACTTTTTGTAAGCAAGCCTGCAGAACTATTTCCCTTTGTATTTTAAGTATCTTCTTTCTGATATGCTTTGCACGCAGTGTTTCTGGTCCTCAAATTTCTACAGTACTTAATTTCATCCAAATGTGGACAACAGACCTGTTAATTAATCTCAGCTGTTAGCTAATCTGAGCCCCATTCTCTATATCTTTATTATGGCTGTTATGCAGTGGTCTATTTGCATGAATATTTGCATGGTAAGATCCATTTCCCTTTCCCATATACTTACATATGTTTGAGTACTGCAGTTGGTGAAGCAGTGTTTCAAAGCTTGCCATGTGGATATAAACAGTTTAAATCTTTTCAATGTATATATGCCATTGTATAAAACAGAGCTCTGATTTTAAATGGTGTTTTATTACCAGGTACCGTAAAAATTTACGTTACTTAAAACCACATCGTCTACTGTCATCAAGTGGCTAGTCCATTAATGTTCAATACATCAACATAGACCAGACTTGAAGACTATGTTTTATACATCACTGTGATTATGGGCTGCTCACAGCACATAAATGTGGATGTTGTCAGAAAATAAAATAATCATGAAATAAAAGCCGTATGCTCAAAAACAAGTTTTAAATCATGATTAATTGTGTTTTCTCAATCACAAAAAAAGCATTTAAATCTACGAATGTGTATGCATGCACAAACTGCTTGCTAGAAGTATTAGATACAAGGATGAAATCTGGGATGTTCTAAACTCAGATTTCCCCTTGATTTCGGAGGATATACTATTGCAAAGATTTTTAATAACAGTAATAAAGCAGAAATAGATTAAGTAATTTAATTTCATACAAGACTGCTTGTCTAGCAATGCACTTTATCGAAACTTTTAAAAGAAGGAGGAAGAGGTAGTTAAATGACAGAAAACAGGAAGGTAGGAAATGGCTCAGTAAAAAAAAAAATATTAAAAAAATAAATCACAAGAACTCTTTAACATGGGTGCAAGTGGATAGATTTTTCAGACAGTAACCGGATCACAAGATACTCCCAGTGAAAACATTTATCATGGAATTTTACAAGGTCTATTAGTAATTTTTAAACATTAATAACCAATTATCAGTTTTATTAGATTGTTCACTTTCTGCATTCTCCAATACAATCCAGTGTTATAGCCTCAGTTAATATCCCATTAAATTAAATTCTTAACTTTAAAAGAAAATGCCTATTGAAAGTTTAGAGCAGAAAGGAATGTCTGACTTGGATAGAGGAACACAGTTAATATGTTGAGCCAAATCTGCTCTGATCTACAGTGAAATAAATCCTTCTGTAATCTAAGAGTGGAATTTGCTGCTGACATACCCATTTTAACGTGGCAGTTACCCAGGACTTGAAAGGTTAAGACTGTTAGTGCTCAAAACAACATTACCTATCTACAAGTACTGTAACCCTTAAACTTTATGATATCTTTTTATAAAAGTGCTAGTTTTACATACTGTTTAACTCCAAGTTTTCAAACACAGACCTTTCATTTTACAATGCAGAAAAGCACCCAGTTCCACAGATCTACACTAGTGTAGCGATCACTCCATTCAAATGCATCAATGCATAGAAGACAAAAACATCCAGAACTGTCTTTTTCAGAATTATATATTGTGAAATACATTCATTCAATAAACTCTGCTGCTTTCATAAAGTGAGATGATGTTATGCTGTTCATATTTTTGCAATCATCTCTTTAGGTGCAGCTAACTTTATTTAGGTACAAATATAATTGAAGAGATCTGAGTTAACATTGCACTCTGAGCAGAGTCCAGCAGATGGCACACACAGAAAATTTGTTCATGCAACAAGAACAGCTTATGTATTACAGAAGTCCCTGTTGATATAAAAAAGCTAAAAGCAAATAAACTCCTATGGTCTTGTTCAGTTATTAAACACTGCCTTAGGAGGAGGTGGAGTCATTCTAGAGTGCTTGAAAGCGTAGAGGTGGAGAGAAAACTAAGCACTGGTAGTGAGAACAGAATTTATTGGCATTATTCCAATTAGTACCGGCATTAGAACATTATTTTCAAGTATCACCCTTTACTAAAGTGTTCTTCCAGTCCACTCAAGTGGAATTTGTATCATTTGGCATCCAGATTGATATAACACTGCTTATTAAGTTTCAAAATGATTTCTGAGAAATTGTAAGGCTCTGTTGGTATTTGAAGTGCAATTCAGTTTAACCTAATTAATTTGATGCACTGATACTAACTCACTTTCTCTTAATATGACATTTTTAGATTATTTTACCTTGTTGCTTGGTTAATTTAATTTAGTGACTCTATGGCATTCTTCCATAGTCCACAGCAGAACTGGCATCTCTAATGAAACATCAGTCTTCGGTGGATTTTTGTGTATTGATCCTTCAGTGAGTAATGCGGGTCCCAATACTTCATGCAGCCTCACCACACTTCTACAGTAGTTAGGAACTTATCAGTCCAAGAACTGAGCAGGTCTTCATAATAACTCTTCATTCATTAAATAATTGTGGGTCAAAACCAAGACCAGTCAACTCAACTGCAAAAAAGGATATATTTGGCACAATGTGCACACCTCCATTAAACTGCCTGATTAGAGCTGAAAATACCTTCCATCAGATTTCAATCACTTAATTCCTCTTTAGTTTTAGAAGAGCTGATTAGCATCTCACTCAATGCTTTATAAACTTACCCTTAGCTTGTAATGATATGTAGATGGAGTTGAATTTCATTCTCCATTTAGCAGCCATTGAAAGATTCTTGGCAAGTAATTATAGATCAAAATAGCTATATTCAGAGACTGCACCTTCTAACACCTATATGCATATTTGTATTTATATTCACCTTCTTTCATTGCAGCAAATGTTAGAAGACATTTTTCAGTGTTAAACAATAGTTCAAGAGAGACATGAGAAGAGTGTAAATCAGTATTATTATAATATTAAGTATGGTGCTAACTGCATTAAGAAAATTGCCACTTACTTTCATTTCAGAAAGCACATAGTTAAATTTTGCAAAAGGATTAGATCCAGCTACTGAATGAATGCTAAAGCAGCTGCAAATGGGTCTTTTTCTGTTTGATGTAAAGCGAAATGTTTTCAAATGAAATTTCACCAGCTCAGATGTATAAATACAAATGAAACTATATTTACTGGTCTTGTCTTCCTTCTTCCTCAAAGAATAATGCAAAGAAGATAAAATTATACTATAGAAATGTTATCAATCCATTATATTACTTTATCTTAGGATCTCAAAGCATGTTATATCAATGAAGCCTTCAAAACAGGGCTGACTTGCTAAACTCATGCTCCAGAGAAAGATTACAGTACTAAACAATCTGCAGTGTAGTTCAGGATCTAACTGTCTGGTGGCCCCTTCACTCCAATGACAATCTTTGGTCAACACCCCCAAACACTGAGACCATAATCCAGTAAAAAACGCCTTTGCCTAGATGCCAGGATATACAGCCAGAGCCTGCACCTATGAAGATGTATGCATGGTGTAAGTAAATAAGATTATGTATACAGTAAACATTTGTCTAATACTATGTAAATCATATGATCTACCAATTTAACCAAAAGTTAGCAGAGCAGGAAAGATATAATAAATATATGACAATACTTTGGTTAGAATGTACAGTAAAACTCAGGGAGATCAGGAAGTTGCAGACTAAAGAAAAATGAGAAAGTAAACCAACTGTTATTGCAAGTGTATCCAGGGAACCTACAGGTGAAGATGATGACACTACCGCCAGGAATAACCCCTGTTTTTCAGAACTGGGGACACTATTGTGTTGTTGTGACACACTGCTGAAGGAAGTAGAGGGAATAATAGTCATCAATGTCGGGACTCCACACATCATCAAGATGTGCCCTTGTGGCCAAGAAGGCCAATGGTCTCCTGGGGTGCATTAAAAGAGAGCATGGCCAGCAGGCTGAAGGAGCTCAGCCTCCCCCTATGCTCTGCCCTGGTGAGGCCACATCTGGAGTACTACATCCAGTTCTGGGCTCCCCAGTTCAAGAAAGACAGGGAACTACTGGAGAGAGTCCAGCAGAGGGCTACAAAGGTGATCAGGGGACTGGATTATCTATCTCTTAGGAGGAAAAGCTGAGAGACCTGGGTCTGTTTGGCCTGGAGAAGAGAAGATTGAGAAGGGATCCTATCAATGCTTATCAATATCTAAAGGGGGGGCGTCAAGAGGATGAGGCCAGACTCTCTTCAGGGGTGCCCGGTGACAGGACAAGGGGCAACAGGCACAAACTGGAACACAGGAAATTCCATCTCACCATGAGGAAAAACTTCTTTACTTTGAGGGTCCCAGAGCAGTGGAACAGGCTGCCCAGACAGGTTGTGGAGTCTCCTTCTCTGGAGATATTCCAAACCCACCTGGATGAGTTCCTGTGCAATCCACTTTAGGTGAACCTGCTTTGGCAGAGAGGTTGGACTAGATGATCTCCAGACGTCCCTTCCAAACCCCTGCTATTCTATGTTTCTGTGAAGATGCAAGGAGAACACTTTAAGAGAGATATATACAGCTTGCTAAAATGTACCACCTAGGGTTTATTTTTGCTTGCTTATTGTTATTAAGTAGTTTACCAGTAAATTATTGTCTCTGTATCACAAGTTTTCCTTTGTTGCTGGCAAGTATCCTGCTTCAAAATAAAAAGTGCAAGAACATAAAGGATTTTTTTTGGTTTGTTTTTTAATAGCTACTTAAAATTATATCAAGAAATGACAACTCATTATTTTCAATTCCAGCTACACACTAGAGCTCTTTGCTATACCAGGAGAATGTCACCTAGAAAATACAAAAGCTTGTGAAATTCTCTAAAATTTGAGTCATTTATCATCAATCATTTCTGAAAAGTTTCGTAGGAACTGTATCACGACCCAACAAAGGATAAATTGTTTTGGAGAACTACCTCTTAGAAGGGTAAAAGGTTTTCATACAGCATGCTAGTACAAAACATTGGCATGCATGAGATAGAGAGGTTTGGGACTCGCAGGACGAGGAAGTTTATGCAGACTAAACAAAGAAGATACACTCCTTAGTGAGCATTCTCTCCTGAGCACTCTCTGCTCTTTGGAAACTGCTCCTCCGCAAAAGCTCTGTGAAGAGCTTGAGTTTAAGAAGGCCAAGACTGCAATTTATCTACTACCACTAACAATAGAATCTAAGGTTGGGTAATTGTAACAAAAATAAGATAAATAAAAAACATACCAACCCACAATATTTTGTGAAAGAGAGGGCAATGATGCAGTACTGATGTGCAGGTATAGTCTCCCAACTTTATAACCTAGTGAAAGCCCAAGTTTGCCAGTTCTTTAAAACTACCAAGCTATAGATCATCAATCTGTGAGCAGCTTAAAGCATAATATTTGATTTACTTAAATTTCAAACCAAATTTACTGAATTTTCTGTTTAAAGTTTGCTAATATGAATTCGTTTCCACAATATTTTTTTTTATTAAATGATTAAATTCCCAATTGTCCTCTGAGAATCCAAGGAGTTCTCTGTAGAACAGAAAGCAGGGACAGAGCATGAATAGGAGTAATAGGAGACAAAACCAATCTAAGACGCTGCTGCAGCATTTGGCTTCTGAAGAGGCTGATTAATTAGCATGGTGTTTTTGTGACACCACAGTCTTTCAAACAAAATATCACAGACTGGACTTGGATCACAGTAAAAACCCTTAATGAATATTACTGCAGTGGAGCCTTCACAAGTCAATGACTATTTATATCTTAGTCCCCAGTTTGAAAAGTTAAAAAATAAACTGAAGTGTGACATTTATTCACCAAGACTTATTAGAACTTACAATGTGTGGTTTACAGGGGTTCAATTCAGTATTCTGAGCCAGTGTAATGAAATGTCATGCAAAGTCAGTGGGATTTAGAACATTAAGTGTTACAATTGCTCCTGAGAGCAAGGAAAAATTAATTCTAAATATATTTTAAAGTTTACAGCAAAGACATCATGTTCTTCTAACTGGTTAGCAATAAGCAGCAGTACATACGTACAACATAAAACCTAAAGTACCAGTCTTCTGACAGCCTGTCATATGAGAGACTTTATGCTTTACTTTATCTGTAAAGCATTGCCATTATTAGTTTTAATAGTATTTTAATTCCGAAATATTAAGGTTGTACTTTGTGCCACAGTCTGGCTTTCTGCACCAAGACTAAACATTTTCTCTTTTTTTGCAGTGATCATTCTATTGCAATATGTATTTTACTATTTTATAACTAGTTCCTATTTGCAGTTTCATTGTGCTATTTCATGACACTAATAAATTATTTTTCTACAGAATTCTGAAGCCTTTAATTTACTTATCCATCCATTTTGCAGCAACAGAATAAAATACAGCTACAACAGCTTATCAAGGGAGAAACTTTCCAGAGCAGGGACTTAGGCCACATACTACACAGCATTTAGTCCTTGATCTCTTTTTTCCACTTACGAGTGTCCGAAATAACATAAGTGCTGTACTAGAGCCTTCCAAAGCAGTATGTTTTTACGCATAAAACTACACAAAACTAAAGATTTTCATGCATGCTTTGAGATAAATACAAGATCATGTGAAAGATGCAAAGCCCGTTGGCATAACAGAGAAAACAATGCCTGGATTCTGGAGGAGATTTATCTACTGCCCTATTCAGCCATCCCAGAGAGAGCTAGTTGAAGCTCTCCAAAATACAGCCAAGGGAGACTAACGTTACTGCAGCACAGGCAAACAAGAGGTCTAGTGCCCAAGCTCATTCCTTAGCCCTCTCTTTAGCAGCAGACAATTGCTAAAATCAGGGAGTTACTCGTTCACGAGTAGACATCCCCAAACATTCAGAGACATTATAATGCATTTTGAATGGAAGAAACCATAGAATTCATCAGGAAGATCATCTGATAAGTAATAAATACATATTGTGAAGATTTTAAAAGGTGTTTCATTGCCCTTTGGAATGAAGTCAATTTCCAATGGAATTCATTATAGTTTACCAAGCCTTTTTTCCCCCCTCTACTGAATTACATTTAAGTGGCCTGCTGAGAGAAAAAATAAAACTGAATAAACCCCAAGCCTTTCTATTAAAGCCTTGTTAATTTTCTTTAGCTTTGGTTGAACATAGATTTAAGATTAGTGCGTTAAATGGGTTCAGATTCTTAACTCCCTTTGAGAAAAAACCACTCATACCTGATACTGGCTTCAAATCCATTTCTAGTGGATCAAACAAACAAAAAAGTTTATTTAAACCTTTTCAACTCTTGGAGATTTAACTTCAGGTTAACATTCACAGTGACACATTTTTACAGGCTCCTGTAGTAGCCAGACATGTATATTAATCTCCGTTTAATATTTAAAACATGTATCTAGAAAAACTAAGAATTTAATTAACACCTCTTAATAGCCATTTCTGAAATCACTACAGGACCACAGATACGTTCTAACCCTTTAGTGTGATTTTGAGCTTTGCTGTTGCATAAAATGCAGAAATGGGTATGTATTAGCTCTGCAAGACTATAAAGCACACAGTCTCTTGATTACTTTAAAATAAGCACTTAGAAGTTTAATGAAGAGAAATAATTGCCTTCCCCTTACTAATGATGTTTCTGTTAGGTTATTAAATGAAATTCGATGCATCATATCTTTTGTATGTAGCCTAGTAGGACACCGAAATGGAGAAGCACAGAGTCTTTTACCTACTATATGCAAAAATACACATGGAAATCAAAGAATGACACATACATTGCTAATCCCATTTACTCCAGAACTGCATACCGTCATGCATTCTTTTTCTTTGTGTGCTCTCTCCCTAAAAACTTTTGAACTAAAAAAAAATTAAAGAGGAAGGGAAGAGAATTTTTAAAATATTTTCAAATTCTACAAGTTTTCTGAAACATGCAGCAAGATAAAAGGGAGAAATGCTATAACTGAAAAAACCAGCCCACCAACCCTCTTAATTTATTAGGCATCAGAACACGTCTAACAGAGATGCGATTGAGCCTTCTTACATAGATCAAACTTTGGTGCTCACAGTTCAAAACAAAAGAAAAACAAAAGAAAGCTCAAGAAATAAATCAGACTTTTCCAGTCCTGATGCCACAGAACTATTTGTTTGGTTTAACCAAACAGAACTTTTGTGTCTTCCTTCCAGCTCTTAGAGAGTCACATAGCAGAGAGAGAAACTGGCTTCGTAAACCCCAAACAGCAAAAGACTAAAATGGGACAGCAAGATCTAAACCACTGAATTTATTGAGCAAAAGGAATTGCTTGTATTGAGAAGAAACTAGATGGACACTTGAACCCATTTGTTACCCCCTAGAAGGTGACAGAGCATCACTTGGATGAAATATAGCCTCGAGAGTCATGCTTAGAAAATACTCTTCCCAAACAACATTCAGTTTAATAATATCAGATAATAAATCTAGACTGTAAAGCAGGGCCAATTGTGCAAGCAAAATTAACAGTACAAAAGAAACTATATCAAGACTTTCTAAAATTAATTAGGGAACAACTTGCGTTAGATCTATTTTAAATCCCCGGCATCCAATATCTCTTCAGAATTAAATACCTTTTAAAGACAAACAACAAGAACAAAACAATCATTGCAAACTGGCTTGAATTATTTTTCAGAGCAGGTTTCATGTATTAATAGCAATCTGTTTTTGCCAAGTGGGCATAGTATCTTTGGGCCTAGAACAATGACTCACAAAAATAATTATTGTGTAGACTAATTCTGTGCACAAGATACACAGCTGATAAGCAACAGAGCTGTCCATGACAACTGTACCGTTAGGTTATTACGAAAGAATATCAAAGGACTGATTATTATAGGTTGGTGATTGTATTAAGTGTGTGTACGTATATAAAGTGTTGTACGCTTTTTATTTACCCATATGCCAATCAATGGCAAAACCCCATCAGGCTTCATAGGATACTTGGTCAGGACACTCACACCAAAGTTCTTTTTAGAAAACAAAACTTTCCCATTCAATTTTGCACCAAAAACACTGGAAAAAAACCCCACAAAATCTCAAAAAATATTTTTTAAGATGCAATAAGATTTTTGCATCACAACAGGTAGTCAAACCAGATTATCTAAGACATGTTGGCTGTATTTAATTTTTAAGTAAAAAGCAATACAAAAGCACAACTAGACTTCATATTGCTCCCATTTCAACCAAAAAAGCCTTATGTTTTCACTCAACTCAGTGGCAATATTTTGTCACAATATCCATATTAGGGAAGTACATCTTCCTATAGACCTCTCCTTCAAAGCAGTGATGTGTCTCTTTTGATATTTTCATAGCTAAAATTGAAGCTGACTGCAACTCACCACTTACTTGCACCAATTCTGCAGTTCTAAGCCTTTGGAAGAAGATATCGGTGAAACTGTAATTATACCTGAACTAAAGGAGGCTTTATTAATTCATGCAAAACCTAAATCTATCTTTAATTCCAATATTTAGCCATAACTGATCATGTCTTTTATTCATCATCAGCTTTCAAACGTCGGAATTTTCACTTGATATCTATAGTTGTGTAAATAAATAAGGTTGCCACTAGCATTTAAATAAATACATAAAGACCAAGAAAAAACACCCCACAAAACCCACCCAAATAAACAAACAACAACAACAAATAAAACCCACCGAACTACAAAATGAAAAAAAATCCCAAAAAAACCCCACAACTCAAAAAAGCTAGGTTCTTACTCTTCCTTAAAAACATAATTGAAAAACAAGTCAGATGGATACAGAGAACTCAAAACAGGTAACGTTGTTTGACGTGAAGCTTTAAACATTTTGATGCCTAATATTTGTGAGAGGGAAGAGAAAGAAAACGGAGAAAGACTGTTTTTTTTTTTTCTTTGCTCCAATGTGGTAATATTCCATGCTGGACCTCATACACTTATACAATTGCTGCTCTGTCAGAGAAAATGAGATCTC